>WEIV01005656.1:217924-320586 GCA_013390005.1 Calyptomena viridis | reverse complement strand
ATTGATTGTAGCTGAAGCAGCCTAAGAGCTGAACCTGTTGGCTAATTCCACAGTTTAGAAGCGGGTTCTGCTGCGAGATCTGCAGATCATGTCTAATCACTGAACTTCTGCCCTGCAGAGGTCCTTCACTCTTCTGCAATGTTGTATTTTGGCATATCCAGCTTTTCATTAGAGTGCTCTTTGGTGTTTGATTTACTGTGTAGCTGTTCTGTGTGTCCTGAAATGATTCTGTTACCCATGACAGTGAAAGGGAGGGAAGAGAGCGCAAAAAGGACAAGCAACATATGAAACGGAAGAAGGAGTCAGACTTGCCCTCAGCTATCCTGCAGACCAGTGGAGTGTCAGAATTTACCAAAAAAAGAAGTAAACTAGTGCTTCCAGCTCCTCAGGTGAGGTGTTCATTGATAATAAACAACTTACGAGGCCAGTGCTAAACAATGATTTCTGTTTTGTCAAGTGGATCTCCTGGTTGTGTTGTATCTCACTGTGCCTTGGGATTTTCTCTTTTAAAGATATCTGACACAGAACTTGAAGAAGTTGTAAAAGTTGGCCAGGCAAGTGAGATTGCACGCCAGACTGCTGAGGAATCTGGAATTACAAACTCTGCTTCCAGCACTCTTCTCTCTGAATATAACGTGACCAACAACAGCATAGCTCTGAGGACTCCCAAAACTCCAGCAGCACAAGACAGGATCCTACAGGTACAGTATAAATGTACAGAAGGAGGGTTTAGTTTTAGAGCAGGAGTCAACTGAGTAGAAGGTGTAAGCACCAGAGCAACATTCCTTAGATGTGTGCAGTACTGGGATTGGAACTGACACCTGATCTCCAGGACACAGTGAAGGGCACAGAAGCAGATCCACTTTTATCTCATCAGTTGTCACTATGTTTCAAAACACTGCCATACTTTTTCCTTTAGTCATATATTGCCTACAGCTTTTATCCATTTTCCTGGTGTTTTATATAATTTCCCCTTCTCTTGGATGTTTCTCAGTATTGAAGATGTATATGAGTTCATGTCCTTGAAACAGTGTATTTTATGTTGTTCATCTTTCAGTTAACAATAAGTAATTAACTGCAACAGTACAAAAATATTTTCCTAGAACTTGATTGGCTTAAACCCACTTAAGATAATGTTTGCCAAAACCTTCTTCTGCAACCTCTGAATTATATTTGTGTTTACACTGATTGTGTGGATGCCTGGATTTATGCAAAAACTAGTAGTTTTAGGTACTGTTTTGTTGAGTGTGGGGAAATGGCTAAATGAAATCAGTGCAGCTAGTGTGTAAAACAGATAAAATTCCACCCCAAAAATCCCACCTCAAAACAAAAAATGCCCATATGTTGATAATGAGCTGAATTTCAGGAGTTTCATGATACGAGAAAAGAGGTTCCTGACTCTGCAGGTAATGACCTAAGTGTCTGTGTGATGTTTGCACTGTTCACCTTCAAATGGAGTACTCTGACATAAATGTCACAGTATTGTGCATATGCACAGTTCTCTAGATGGGTTAGTTGGTCTTCTGAGAAGATAATTGCTATTTGCAGTAGTATAATTACCTTAGCTCATTTTCAGAGTGACTTAATTCTTCATTGTAACAAGGAAAAAAAAATAAAAATAAGAGGGTGTTCATTAGAGCCCAAATTGAGTCACGGACCAAAAATCAAAATAGTGACCATCTCTTTTGAAAATTCTCTTTGAAATGCAGTTTGGGTGAACTTCATTGAATTCAGATTTCAGAGCGCTCTTGCCTCTGAAAATCAGAATTACTGGGTTGACTGGTATTCAGTCATTAATCTTGCAGATTTATGGAGTCTGGCAAACTGAAAGAAGCTGGAACAATAAGTAACCCACTCATTTCTGCAACTCCCGTTTATAATACATTTTACTGCAAATGGAGATTCCAGTCCCTTTCAGTGGACCAGTAGGGTTTGTAAATCCCACTGCATGGGTGTTAAAGTGAAGAACTTTTAAACATTTCCCCACAAACGGATATTTAAATAAGTCTTCAGCTGTTCTTACTGCTACTATGTATGTTAAATGTGTATAGCAGAGTGTGACTGTGAATGTCTTAGTGAAGCACTTGTCTGTTCCACAGGAAGCCCAGAATCTGATGGCTCTCACGAATGTGGATACCCCCCTGAAAGGAGGCCTTAATACTCCCTTGCATGAAAGTGACTTTTCAGGGGTAACACCGCAGAAACAGGTTGTTCAGACTCCAAATACTGTGCTTTCCACACCTTTCAGGTAAACAGACTCCTTTTCTGATGGCTGCCAGGGTGGGCATGTGTTTGTTTGGAGGTGGGTTGACAGAGCAGATTTTGTTGTTGAAATAGTAGCTCTTGATCAGTGCTTCAAAACAAATTTTAACTCGCTTTTATTTCAACCCTGGTTGTAAAAATTTGTCCTCCTTTGTGTCTTTAGAAAGCTCAGCCATGCCCTCTTCATCTGTATTCATACAGTGTATGGCTCACTGGAGTTTGGGTCCAAAATGAGGCCTTCTGTGGTCTGGAGCAATATAAAATATACTGGAGTAATACAGGAGTATAAATAGTAAGATGGAGTGTCGTTCTGTGTGTGGATCCTGGCCTTTCCAAAGTATTACCTTGGAGTCGAAAGTGTGGGAGGTCCCTTAGCCAAACCCACACTGAATTTTTGAAAAGCTGGAGTAAATATTTTACAAGCCATATATATCCAAAATAAATTATTTCTTATATTGCCAATCTAAATAGTATGGAATTGCTGGTTTAACTCTTACAGTGGGTCCTGAACAAATATATATCCCACAAATGCCAAATACCATGCAGCTAAAACATGTTACACTTGGTACATTTTGTCTGTCAGGTTTTTCCACTTAGGTTCTAATTTTACTTGTGTCATGCTAGGAGGGAAAGTGGAGAATGAAATAAAGAGGACCTTTATGGCAGCTTTTCCAAAGGAGCTTTGTTTTGTTTAGAAGCTGTGTGCAAAAGCCCTGCTCTGTTAATTAAAAGAGCAGCTACAGCAATGAATCCTTTTTTTTGGTGGTCTCTTAGTGTCAGTGTGGTGCAGAATAAATGCAGATTTGGGCTGGAGTGATCTGGGTGTTTGTTTGGGTTATCTCATTTTTTAAAATGTAGAGACATCCTAATTTTGTTGTTTGATTGAGATTTTTATTTGTGGTGTTTTTATGGCATCTGAAGTCCAGATTTGCACTTGGACATATGGTGCCTGTGTATCAGTTTGGCTTGCTTCCAGAAATGCTCTGTCAGTGGGAAAATTGAAGATCTTGGGCAAAGAGAAAAATAAATCAATCTATGAGGTGGCACACTGTTCATGTAGTAGGTTATTGGGACAGAGAACAAAATTCCTTCCCAGTCTAGAGGAGAAGCAACTAAGGCCCACAAAATCTGAGACTTAACCCATCTTGCCTAACCATAGGTGCTTAGAAGTAATTATTGTTATGTAATTACTCCTTCAATAGTGAAAGCAAAGAGGCATCTTCAGGGTCTTCATTCAGTTGAAAGATGGGACAGCTGTTGGGCCAGGTGATTTCAGACTGAATGACTTGCCCAGGTGGTAGGGAAATCAGAGCTTGCAATTCAATCCTGATTACTGTATCCCAAAATAATGCCTGGTGACTGGATAATCTTTTCTCTCAAAAGCAGCAGTGGGAGTTTGTTTTAGTGTAGTTCCTGAAACTTCTCTTAACATGACGATGTGCCTACATTTCAGCCTGAGAGGTCCTTGCTTGCACCTTGACAGGTTTAAACAATTTAATTTTTGGATTTTTCTAATTGCAGTTACAGTTTCACTGCCTCCCAGGAAACAACTCCAGATTGAATGTATTGAATGTGTTTGTGTAACTTTTTCCAGCATTCAGACTTTTGTAAGCAGAGCTCTTTAGAGGAAAAAGCTAATGACTAACTGCACTTCCCTAGAACACCCTCTCAGGGATCAGAGAGTTTGACTCCTCGAGGAGGACTAACTCCCAAACCTGCACTTGGCACAACTCCTGGGAGAACTCCACTGCGGGATAAACTGAACATCAACCCAGAAGAGGGAATGGCAGATTACAGTGACCCATCTTACGCAAAACAAATGGTAAGAAGTACTTAAGAAGTGGAATTCAGTGCTCTGTTAATTTTCAGGATTTTTAATTCTCATCTGCTGAACAGAATTTTATTTTATAGTAAAAGCAAGTGTTATTTCTTCTACCTGTCTACAGGTCTGATCTCATCATATGATAAAATCATATCTTTATTTAAAACAACAGAAATATTGCCACTTAGAATGTCTTTCAGTGTGCTCAGTAAAAGTACTCTGAAGCTGTTTGTTGAAGAAGACATAGTTCCTGCCTGTGTCTTTGAAGCTGAGCAGGAAATACATCTCAAGCAAAGATTAATTTTTCTTGCAATCCTGCACAGCCCTCGAATCCCTCATCATCATGGCTTCCCATCTTACCTACAGGACCTTTTCATCAGTCTGTTCTGTTGAAAACATTGAGCTAGAGGATTTAATTTTTGCCATTAGGAGCACTTGGGTTTGAGGTGTGCAGTAATCTGAGTCTCGTCCAGATTCTTTCATCACCTTTGGCAACAGATGTTTCCATTCTTGGAGATTCAGCCAGATGGACCCTGCCAATCAGGCTTGGTATAAAAGAGCCTATACCTAATAGGTAACACCTTGGGAACTCCTTTTATGTGGCTGATCCTGCAGCCTCAGCTGTGGCTTTGAATATCTCCCACCTGAGCTATTGACAGTTTTCTTTTTGGCCTTGGTGAGGATATCCAAAAGTAACTCTTTAAGTTCATAATTTCAGGGTTCCTCATGACTTGAAGAAGATTTATTTGATATTCTTATACTTACTTTTGTTCTATCTTAGCCTTTTCATAGTAAAAAGACTTTTTGTTGCTGGAAGGGAAACTGGGGCTTCAGTTTCCTGACGAACTCTGCTATTTTCCAGATCTGGTGGCATTGTAGCAGATTAAGATGGGCAGGTGCTGTTAGTAGTGTATTGTACCTGTCTGTTAATGCAGGTGGATGGAATTTGATTGTATTGCACCTCAGTGCATGGCTCCATCACATCTTCCTGCTGTTTCTACAGGAGAGAGAGTCTCGTGAGCACTTACGCCTGGGCCTCATGGCCCTCCCTGCTCCAAAGAACGACTTTGAGATTGTTCTACCTGAAAATGCAGAAAAGGAACTTGAAGAACATGAAGTAGATGAAACCTTTGTAGAAGATGCTGCTGATATAGAAGCCCGCAAGCAGGTTGGTGAGATGTGGAAAAGAGCCTTTTGTTTAAAATAAAATATGTTCTTACATGGTTCCCATAGTTTCATGTCTGGTTAGTGGAAGCTGCTTCTACACAATAAGAAAGCAAAATGCACCTGTTTCCTTTGCTGCCATCAGAGTATACACACACAGGATAGATCAGTTTTCTCTCTAAATCCTTTTCTTAATTTGTTTATGGTACATATCAGATGGCATTTTCTATGATGAAATCCCTTGAGTTTTGTCCTCCAAAAGGTACAAATATAATTAAAAGCCTTTTTCTGGGGGGACACTTGCTTGATTTTTAAGCACAGAAGATTTGTGCTTTTTTTTTCAGTTTCAGGTTATTCTCTCAAGGCAAAAAGTTGTTTGTGAAGTGCAGGATAGGTATGTGCAAATTCAGGCAGACTGGTAGCACACAGATAGAAATCTGCTGTGCACTGAATTGGTACCTTTGACTTGTACCACAGGATTACCCAGACAGCCAAGTTGTGAGTGGGCTCCTGTTGTTTTGTTTCAGAATGAAGAAAAGTCTGGATAAAGTAGTAGCTTAAATTCTGCCAGTTAAATGGCTGTAGTGGCCGGTAATTAGAAACACTTGAAATTTTTATAACAGTCCCTTTTCCATTCATTGCTTATCCTGCTTTTTGTGATGCAAATCTCTTTTAATATACCTTCAAATAAATGGTTTTTTTGAGTCAAGAGGGTTTTTTTCCAGTGATTGTGCTTTGACAAGTGAACAAAATATTTTAAAAATCCTATGTTTTGATATCTTTGAATAGGATAAATATTTCTCAGAATTTGATTCCTAGTGTGTCCTGTTTGGGGAGGAACATGTTATATGCATGTATATGTATGTCTTGTGCATACATACCATAATAAAAGGTCAGAATAAATAAAAAATAATTTATGTGTTTAGAACAGAGGAAAGATTTTGAGTTGTACTATCATACAAGAGAACAGCATCCTGCCTTTCAGGGGAAGGTGTGAGATGCTGGGGTTAGAACATGGAAGATCTTGGTGATTGTTCCTGAAGTTTCAGACAACACTGGATTTTCATGTTATTTATTGCCTGACAGTGTATTGCAGAGAGAATTCTCATGGTTTTGCACTTTCACAAGTACTGTGTTAGTGAAATACATACTTTGAGTCATTGAAGGCAACAGAGTCCTGGCTGTAAATTTGAGTGTCTTTCTTTTCCTGATGGATTTCATGTCTGGAGAGTGAGAACAGTTGTCAAACTTGATATTGGAGAAATGTGTAAGGGGTGAAATCTGCTGGAGCTGAGTCTGAAGGAGAGCTTGATGGCTGGAAATGAGTTTTGAAGATCTCTTTTCCTAGAATTAGTCTGCTGTGCTCTTCCCATTCACTTTAGAGGCAGTAAATTATGTTGTCATCACATTATTTAGCTCTGGCTTCATAACATGAAGTCTTTATACTTTTGAGGAATCTTTACTGCATTGATCAATTAGTTTTTATATCAAATACATTTCTAGGAATCATCTGATTGTGTTACAGTAACTGGAGTAACACTTGGCTTGTTTGTGTAGGCTCTCCGAGAAGCAGAACGTGCCAAGGAACTCAAGAGAATGCACAAAGCTGTGCAGAAGAATCTACCACGGCCCTCTGAAGTAAGTGGAAATGAAATTCACAGTTTAAGCAAAAAAAAACCCAGAAATAAAGGTTTTAAGCATTATAGGAGGAAATACAGTCTAAGTAGAACATGAGAGTGAAATCTTTTAGTATGTTGGTTTCAGCATTACAGGACACTTCCACAGCAAAGTTGTCATGAGCTGTTTTATCTCCACTGCTGCATATGTGTCACACCACAGGGTATTTTGGCACCTGTTCTCTGGTGTTTAGTTGATACATCAATTCATACTTCACTGGAGGTATGTGAATTTGATGTGATCTTTGGTGTATATGATGGTTATGAACTTATTTTTTATTCCTGAGCAGGTTAATGAAACAATACTGAGACCCTTGAATGTGGAACCACCTCTAACAGACTTGCAGAAAAGTGAAGAGCTAATAAAGAAAGAGATGATCACCATGCTCCATTTTGATCTTCTGCACCATCCATTTGGAGAACAGCTTAGCGGTAAGAAAGGGAAAGGCCCAGGATTTGGAAGCAACAATGCAGAGCACATGGCTTACCTGGAACAAAATCCTTACGAGAAGTTCTCCAAAGAGGATCTCAAGAAGGTGAGAACTGTGTGGCCTAAGGAGACCTAATGTCTCCTTATGGCATGGCCCTGTAATTCTGCAAAAAAGGGAAGATCCAACCCTGCACAGAATTTAGTGGGGAGATCTCCAGAGAGTTGTATGAAGAGCTGTAATCATAGAATTGTTGAGGTTGGAAAAGACCTCTAAGAGAATCATTAACTCAATGTTGCCAAGCACTAAGTAAGGATAAGTTAGGTAGTTAGTAAGTAAGGGTAACTTAAGGGCACATTCTCTTTTCTGTGAGCTAATGTTGATCTGGGCACTCAGCAGAATGATGAGGATGCTGTATTTGCCCATAAATCATTGTCATTTAGATACAATTTTGAACGTGCTGTGGTTGCTTTTCATTTTAATGGTAGGAGCAATAACAGTTACCAAATTCTACCTCACTATTTCTGCAAATTGGGGTTAAATCATTGATGCTTTAACTAGGTGTGATATCCACCTTCTGCTGCCTCTGTATTTTGTTAATCTGGAATTACAAAGCATTTTTTTCAAAGCAGTGCAGACTAAATAGGACAGTGGTATCAGCTTATAACTTGGAGCAGCAAATCAAGTTGTTTAATTATGCTTGCCAAGCTTGATCCAGGAGAGCTGTGCTCCCAGCAGGAGAGCCTGCTGGGCTGTGGCAGCTGATCTTACAGCATACCTGGTTCAGAAATGCTGAACAGGCAGAATGATGACTGGCTGAGGTGAGGGGGTGGTCTGGGCACTCTGTCCTGTTTTACATTGTAATCCCAAGTTAAACAGCAGCCCTGGACCAGGGTTCCGGTTCGGGCTGCTCAGTTATTTAAGCAGCTACAGATGTTGCCTTTTGCTGCCAAGTGACAGATAGGCAGTTCAGGCACACAGTGCTGTGGTTTAGCTCTTTCAAAGAGCTTCACCTGTGAAGCTGTGCCAGTAACCTTTGACCAAATGCTTACAGGAATAAAAGTGAATGAAAAGGACAAAATCATGTGCCACCAAGCCGTCTGTTTTATGGAGACTCCTGTTCTCTGAGACTTGTGCTCTGACAATAGCTGTGGTATCTCCACACCTAAGTCTCATATTATTTTAAAGTGACTCTAAAGATACACAAGCAAGTCTCCTTGACCATATCTGACCAATGAATCAGGAGCCTAAAATGACACTGAACAGTATGTACTTCCAATTTGCTGTTAGAAGAAAAATTATACTTGAAGATTTCTTACCAGGAGAAGTTAAAGATGGAAAATACAGTTAGATCATGAATTTCACTGCCCTGCCAGTTCAGAGTGTTCCCTTAGGAATGCTCTCTGAATGCTTTCTCTGGTTGTTTTGAAGTGCAGCAAGAATCAGGTTTTCGGTCACTTCCCTCAGAGACTATTACACGGTCCAATAGTTTCTGTCTGGAAACTTTCTTCAAAGTCCCTGGAAATTTTGTCTCCTAACTGATGGGCAGAAATTTTTTTGCATCCTTGTTCCTGCTTAGTCTCTAACATTCAGCATAGTGTTCCCTCTTTGTCTAAAATCCAGGAAGTTTTCATATCTCCGTGTTCTCATGTGGGGCTTGTTTATTTTGCTTTACTTTGTTTGTTTTTAGAACATCTTTCTCCTAAAATCCCCTCATAAAATGCTTTTTTTTTTCCTGATTTTTCTTTCCTTTCTTTTTGAAAGGGTTGACAGTGGTGCTGAGCATGGTGTGCTGTGCTGTTATTGCTGGGGAACTCTTCTGGTGCCACAACTAAATAGCCTTAAGTAATTCCTCACACTGTACTAATAGAGGCTGATTTATAGTGAACCTTCGTAAGATTTAGCTTTGTCAAGTGTGGTTACATTGCTCCTGTTTTATCTGTCTTGACCATCAAAGACAAGTAATTAATTTTCCTTTCCCTAGTATCCCTGGTCATTTAATCTTGTGATACCTGAATTACTTCCTGGGCAGTAAGCACTTACAATGTCTGCCTGAAGTCAGATACCTAGTGCTGCTATGGAAATTTGTGATGCACATGTAAATCCTGTTCAAAGAGTGGACATGGACATGCACTTCAAACCAATGAAGTCCAGATGAGCAAATATATTTTAGTTTCTTAGTTACAAATAAATTCAGAAGGATCTGGTTGCCTGTGTAGTTTCACGGGTCAGGTTCTTTGTCAGAAATATTGAGAATTGTGAGAAGAACAAGAATCTTTTCAGATCGCTCTAAGTTATTTTTCAAAGTTACTTTTCAAAGCTGGAAACAGCAGAGTGCTCATATCTCACTAGTTCTCTGGCACAGAATGTGTTAGTTCAAGTCAGAGTAGTATTTCCTGCAGTGAAGCTTACACAGCTCACCCATTATTGTTTAGACTTGACTTTCCAGGTTGTGTGGAGAAGGGCAAGCAAAAGGAAATGAAAAGTGATTTTTGTTTCTTAGAACAGCTGCTTCTGTCTGTACAGTTCTCCCTTCCCTCAAAGTCCTTGCTTTTATCTCTTTTATTCTGCAGCAAGATGAAGTATCTTGCTGTGCCACAGCTTTCATTAGCCACAGCAGAGTGATGTCAGGTTTGGCCAAATTATATAAAATGAGGGATAGTTGCACTGTGAGTAGCTTCCTAGCCTGGGTTTCATTTATAGTCCACAGCATCTGTGTTCCATTTCATAGTTAGCTTAACCTGGTGGTGAGCCTTTAGTATGAAAAGAAGAGCTGCCCCCATGATTTGCACTCTGAAGGATTGAGAAGAAGAGAAATTTTCTTGAGTTCTGTGTATTTTAACTGCAATTTATTTCTCATCCTTTCCAACAGGCACAAGATCTACTGGCACAAGAGATGGAAGTGGTAAAGCAAGGGATGGGGCATGGAGAGCTGTCAAGTGAAGCTTATAACCAGGTGTGGGAGGAATGTTACAGCCAAGTGTTGTACCTGCCTGGACAGAGCCGCTACACAAGGGCTAACTTGGCCAGCAAAAAAGACAGGATAGAGTCCCTTGAAAAAAGACTTGAGGTCAGTGTCACTTGTTTCTGCTTTTTGCCACCTGCATTTGGTTTTTTTTTTAGAGTTTCACTCCTTGTATTTTGTTTCTAATTTTTTTTATGTAAGAGTTAGAGGTCACTTTATAAATAAGTTAGATCTTCTGGAGGGATACCTTTGAAAAGTTTGTTCAGGAATTCTCCTAAGGAGTTCATAGATGTTCTTGAGGTGCTTAAATTGCCTTGGCTCATCCTCCTCCTCATCTTAACATATCCTCAAAGTTTCTCTTTGCACTCTTAGCTGTCACACAGCTCATCCACTGTATTCTCAACTGGAGAGAAGGTCAGATCCTGCTCTCTCTTAATTTCATGTGGGTTTTTTTGTTGTTTTCTTAATCTCCACTGTTAATGAATGAGGTAACTGGTCTTTCTAGCTTTGCACTTTGCCCCTGATAGTGACCAAGATGAGATATTAAACAATGGATGTTTGTGATCACATTCCACCTTATCAGACCCTTTGACACTGATTTCCCTTCCCCTGTCCCCTCTCTAGAGTTTCACTCAAACACTCCACACAAAAAAATCCAGAAACAGACAGTGTTCATGATAACAAGTGAGCTGGTTTGAAATGGCTTCTTCCCACAGAACATGTGTTTGTTCTGATTTACAGTACATCATTAAATGTTTCCCAAAATACCGTTTTAGCCTAAAAGTCTCTAGATTATGTAGGTATCAGATTATTTTCTCCCTTGGTAAAAGGAAACTTTACCAAAAAAGTTTTTCTAAACATCACCGTAACTACTGTTGCTAGAAGCAAACCTCCCCAAACAGCTGCTGCCACAAAAATAGGGAATATTCAGCCTTTCTGGCCTTTCACTTCATTCATACACACGACCTGTGGAGTGAACTTGTGTTTTGTGAAGCCTGTCAGTCAAGAATGTCATCCAGGTACAGACTCTGCACTTGTTTGTCAACCTCTCGGGCCAGGAGCAGTTCACCTGTGTGTATCCTGGTAGTAAGGGTGTAGTATGAATGGCAGAGCCCTTGTCGTGCTGCTGCTCCCCCAGCAGAGAGCACCATTGCCCTGCCCAGCGCTGCCTGACAGCTCACTCTGCTCCGAATTCCCAAAACTCCTGTCAAAGCACAGCAGAGCCTGGCTGTGCATGGCACCAGGCCAGCAGTCGGAGGGCTGCACCTAATTTGTGTACAAATGCTTTTGAAATTTAAATATCTTAGGCCCAAAATGACATTAGAAGGGCATTATTAAAGTTGCAAAGTCAAACAGTCCAAGTTAGGGAATACACAAACAGCTTTAATTTGCCTATGCATATGCTTTATGAGACAGTCTTTAATTCCATGATTGCAGTTTTAGTTTTGCCACAGACTCATTTACTGCACAGAGTGGATGGTACTTGCTTAATGAGTAGCTCTTGAATATTTTGTTTTCTCTTTATTGTTCGGTGTGTGGCCCTGTGCCTTTATGCTGTGCACTATTTCTGCAATCTAAATTGGTTACTTCTGTGTGGGCTTTCTTGTGCTGTTGATCTCTGTCCATCTCTCCCCAATATTTGAATGGGTAGTTGGTGGTGGAATGCTTATTAAGGATATTGAAGCAAAGTAAGTAAGGTCAAGACATCCATTCATCAAACTCCTGTATGCTTGTCCTAANTGAGAAGAGACACTGAGAAGGAACTCACCAATGTCTGTCAGTGTCTGCAGGGAGGGATCAGGGATGGACCAGGCTCTGCTCTGTGGGGCCCAGCAATGGGACAAGGGGAATAGGCAAAAACTGATGCCCAGGAAGTTCCACCTGAACATGAGGAAGAACTTCTTTCCTGTGCAGTGACCGAGTACTGGGAGAGGTTGCCCAGAGAGAGTGTGGAGTCTCTCACTGGAGATATTCCAGAACAGTCTGGACACAATCCTGTGCCATGTGCTCTGGAACGACCCAGTATGAGCAGGGAGGTTGGACCAGGGGACCCACTCTGGCCCCTTCCAACCTGACCCAGTCTGTATCTGCAGTCATGAGATTCTCTCACTAATGTAGCTGCATCCCTTGGGAGCTCAGCTTGCTGCTGGACGAGTCTGAAGGCTTGGTGCACTTGCACACACAGTCTTGGCTCTCCTGTTTTACTGCATTCCAAAATACCATCCCCCAGTTCAGTCAGGCTCTGGGTTCAGCAGAGCTCTCTGTGCCCCACGGCTGCAGGTGCAGTGAGTGCTGGGCTGCCTCTCACAACTTTCTGTTTGTTGAGTGCAGGTGGATTCTGCAAAGTTAAATTTGAGCTGAAAATCTCTCCCAAGTGTGCACAAAGTGCAGTTTAGTGCAGCTCTGTGGCCTGACCTATTTAAAAGGCCCTTCCTAAAAGCAAGATGTACATATATAGAGTTTTTTAAGCGTGGGTCACCTGCTGAATCGTTTTTTAAATAATAAATAAAAACCATAACAGTTTAATGAACAAATGAATATGCAATAAAAAAGCACAGCAGTTTTTTTCTCCCTAACCCATTCTCGGCAATGGCAAAACCCACCTTCAGTTTAATGTTTTTCCAAGGAAAATTGTCTGAAAGCAATATCAGTTGAAATAGATATTTTAATGGGAAGTATCAGACAAGCTTAATGAAAAGCAGGGATATTAGCTCAGCTTTCAGTACCCCAGAATACTTGCTTGTACTCTTAACTTTGTTTGAGAGAAGAGTAGAAACTGTAAAATAGTTTACCAGCAACAGCAACTGATGTTGGTCAGTTTTGGGGCTGCTGCTTCTCCTTTATGTTGTACTAAGATCATTAGGGAAAAAAACCCATGAGAGTTTAGTGCTATTTGGCACAGCTGCACATGGGGTAGTCACTGTGTAATACTTCCATATGGGACTGCTGACACCCTGCAGATCCTGTGCAAAAAAATCCAGCTCTTTCTGTTCATTGCTCAGAGATTCCTGGCTGGATTGATGGTGTGGACACACAGTTGTCTTCCTCTAATTGGCCTGTTCTCACTGCCTGAATGATGATTTAATGGTGGCAGCCTTGTGTATGTTGACATAACATTTATCTTTCTGAACTTGATGGTGATATCACAAACAGATTTGTGCCATTATTGATGAACTTGAGGAGACAAAGTGGAGCAGTTGTGGAGAGCTGCTGTTTGGCTGGATCTCCTGTCCAGGCACCACCAGTAATGCACAGCTCAGCAATGGTTCTAATGTTGGAGTGCACTGCTGTGTGTTAGTAATACTTTTCACTTCTTTACTTTGAGGGTTTGGGACTCTTTGAATGTTTTACTTGAAGTGGTTTAAGGGTGTTACGAGATTACTCTGTGAACTCTTTTGCATTACAGATGGGGAGTTTCAGGTTCATGCAAGTGAATCCCTGTGACCTCACTATGTATCACAGCTTAGATTTGTGGAATTTTCTGATCTTTCCAGTAGCTTTAGGAAGTCCAGCATATTTTTTCAAGGCTAGGTTGCACTGCAGAGCAAATAAGTTCAGAAATGGGAGTTTTCTGATGCTTGCAAGTTGTGTTTGGTAACTGCTTCAGTTCTCTGCAATACCTTTTATTCCCTTCTCTTCCAAAAATTGTTTATAAAGAAAAGCATTCCTGCTAAGGTGTGTGTTAAGCTGGGAGCATTGTAAGATGAAGTGAGATGGTAAATGCATCTATTTAACAAATCAGTTGCTTCCCTTTACAGTTATAACATAGAAACTTCCTGCCAGCATTACTTTTCGTTTGACAACAGTTCATAAAGTTGGCTTGCAGCATACAAATATTTTTATTAAAATTGCGGTAGTTAATGTTATCGTTTCAGTTGATTGCTAAACAATAAACACTATTGAAAGCCTACAGGGGAGGAAGCTCAAGGTGCACTGTATATGCAAAATGTAATAAATTACCTATTCTTTGCAGTGTGCAAGATATATCAAAGTGGTAATTTACCAAAGCGTCCATTTTGGCTTTTGATTGCAGCCCAAATCCTCTGAAATAATTCAGATTGTAAAGTACTTGCTTAGCTGGAGTTTTGTGGGTTACATGGTACACTCTGCTGCAGGGTGGATCACTTACTAGGTGACAATTGGACATTGTATTTTAATTTCTCTCCAGTTCATGTGCTTCTAAAGTTTGCAGTTTATTTTTAATTTTCAGGTGTGCTGTTACTGAGAGAACACCTGGAGAAAATAAAGACATTTTGTAAGACTACAAGTAGAGAAATTACTCACAAAACTAAAATATGGTGGAAATTCAGAGTAGTCTTGCTTTTGTGCTCACATATTTTAATTTGGTGCTACTGTGTTGCCTTTGTAGAATACATTTTTTTTAATAAGGGCTCTTGGGAATGTAGGTGGAACCAGAGGATCACAGCAGAGGGTCATCAGTGGTTTTCACTGCCAAGTTGTTCAGAATCTGATAATTTACAGGCTTAGGAATAAAGTTCAGCATTGACAAAGCTGTTCATTGCAAAAGGCCTTTGTACCCCATCCCTGTTCCAATGGACTGGTGTAAGCTCAGTGTGGGGCTTCTGCTGTGGATTGAGGGGGAACCAGGCTGATTGCTGACTTATTGAGTGCCTGAGCTTCCACAGGATTGTCAGCCTCTGCTCTGGAAGAGACCAGTGCAGGCACTCTGGGTTTGCAGAGATGCTTTTTGAAGGTGATTACACTGCGCTGCCCTGTTCCCTCACCAGACACAGGAACATGTGTTTGCTTACAGTTCATCAAAGCTGGTGGCCTCAGGGAGTTGTTGCTGTCTGTGATCTTACTGCAGTTTTTTCTCCCAGTGAGCAATAGAGAGTTTTCAGAAAAGCTTAGTAAAAATAAGTAATTTGTGTTTCTTCTTAAACTGTGCTCATGTTTCTACTGTGATTGAGATATATGGGTGTCACTAATAATACTGCTAATCTTAGATGCAATTCCCAAGTAAAAATGTTCAAAGTAGGCTTTATTGTCATCATTTTAGAGCAGCAGTGACTGCTGATTTATCCACTAACTTTGTGGATCAGTCTAGATCTAGATAGTTGGATGCTGTGACCTTTTGTGAGAACACTTGCTCTTGACTGTACTGTGTTTACTCAACATTCACACCAACTCGTATTATGACATTTGAAGAAAGTCATTATAATTTCTGAAACATAATTTAGGTGGAGGTTGCTCTTGGATTATTAGATTTGGCTGTGAGTAGAGACAATAGTGTCCTGCAGATACCAGTAAGTTGTAGTGCTATGTCACCTACATGACAATATAGGAGTTTGTGTTGAGGCTTCTCTGTTAAATTGGGGAAAGGTGGCTTTCCATTGGCTTGCAAGCTCTGAACATTTGGTCTAATTTCAGTTGTGAAGTTGCAGTTGCTCACCAGCAGTGCCCTTAATTTGAGGATCTTTTGTGACTGAATCTTTCCATGAAAAACTTGGTGTGATCTCAGTCAATTAGAATTAATTCCTACTTTTCTCTTGAAATTTGCACACCCTGTCCCTCCTTGACTGTTCTGATACTGATCAGCCCCTTACTGATACTCATTCCCCTTTCTGCATTAAGTAAGGATCTTACTGGAGGTGGAGGTGTTCAAAACCAGGTTGGATGGGGCTCTGAGCAATCTGCTCTAGTGGAAAGTGTCCCTGCTCATGGCAGGGGTTTGGAATGAGATGAACTTTAAGGTCTTTTCCAACCCAAACCATTCTATGATCTTCAATGTCACAGCAGATATGTGAAATTGTGGTTTCAGTTGATGAGCTGAGCTAATGTCAGTTTGATAGATAGAGCCCATATTGTTCTATACTGAAAATGCAATTTTTTTCCCTGGTAGTAACCCCAGGTATCAGTTTCCAGCAGCCTTAATTGTTGCTTTTTACTAACTGAGAGGTAAGAGGCAGGACTCTACAGAGAGTTTTGTCTGGTCAAACTGTAGACAAATGAAATTGTTTCAAGGCAAAAAATTGAGAATTCTGTCCAAGAGCATGGAATTGGAAAATATTTTAAAGTAGAGCAAGTAATGAGTTTTTGTTTAAAAAAACATGCTAGTGTAGAGTGCACCATCAAGCTTGTAAAGGCAGGTGACCCCAACATGCCCAGAGGATGCTGTTTGTCCCCAGGGTGGATTGAAATGCTGGTGAATCCTGTTGGGTGTCGTGGTGTGAGCACTCTCATTCCAGCTGCTCCTTCCATGCTGCCTGAGCCAACGTGAGGCAAGTTCACACACCGTGCTATTTAAATTAAGTTAATCCAACTCCTGCCAGCTGAATTGGGTATGGGAGGGCACTTGTGGGTCTGAGGTGAGGAAGGAAGTTACAGTAACGTTTAGAGTAGTCCTCTATATGTTCCAAGAGTAACCTATTCAGGCAGCGTGGCTGAAGCTGGCACAGGATTTCTCTGCACAAGTGAAGCAGCTTTATGATGATATGTTGATTCTCCAAGGTCACGGAACAAGTTGGTTTACTTTTGACTATGGCTCTGGTCAGAACATGCAGCAGTTTTTCTTCCATGTTTGTTTAATCCATCAGGCATGATTAAGAAGATCAATTAAAAGACAAGAGAGCTTAAAGCTTAATGCTGTTCAGGGATTACCAGAAGCTCCACATTTAATGGAAGGAAAGCAAAACAGTCAGTACACAGAAAAAGCCTTTTGAACTAAGGAGGGGTGTCCTCAGTGGACTTGGTGAGATGAGAAACTCTGAAAATGCAGTTTTGGAGGCACTTGAGCTCTTCCTTGCTCAGGGTCAGTTTTTTCTTAAATCTTTCCCAATGGATGTTTGTTCTCATAAAGAGTCTTCCCCAGTTCTTTGTTGTCCTTAGTTAAACCTTACAACTAATCTCCTATCTAAAATTTCCTTGCCAAATTTAAATCCTTCTTCTTTTCTCAGTGGCCATAAGAACACACTAATTTTTCACAATGATTTTTGGGAGATTTAAAGCATGGTGTTGTGTCTTCTTTTACTCTATTTTTGTTAGAGGAAAAACAAACCAAAAAAACCCTGTTTTTCCAGTCACTCTCCCTTTTCTAGATCACGTTTTATTAACTTCTTGTTATATCTGTTGCTCTGTTTTGATTTCTCTTCCTCGATTCTCTAGTGCAGTATTGAAAACAACCCAATTCTGCTAGACATGAGGGAAGGCTTTTACATCAGGGGTTTGGGATGGGATCAGGCTCTCACACTTGCCCTAACATCATATATCATCCTACCTCATGTCTGTACATGCTGTTCTCATTTTGCTGTAGCTGGTTTAAAAGTCAGAGGAACCCAGGCTGGCCAAGGAGCAGTGCAAAATAAATAAGTGGAGAAGTCTTTCAAATGTCTTTCCTTTTTCTGTAGGTTCAGGGGGGAAATGGTTGTCAGATTTTACTGAAATCTATTTCTTAGCTTTAAGCAAATAATGTAGACTACTGTTTAAACACACCTCTTCATAACTGCTTGGAATTTTTAGCTTGGTATCTGAGCCTTAAAATTTTATGAAGCTTGAACTAGAATTATATGCAGTTGTTGGCATTAATGCAGCAGTCAGCAATTTTTAATAAATAGTATTTGTTACAAAAGCTAAGACCTCCTTTTGACCTTTTCATAGTAGATCCTAAAATCTTGTAGTTGGGAGGGAGGAGCAAAGGTGGTGAGTGAGTTTCTCTCTATATTTCACATTTCTCTCTATAAGCAGAGAAGGAAGAAAGGACTGTTATTTCTGGGTTTAGATACTTGGGAGGCTTTTTTCTTTTTTTTTTTTCCTCTTTTCTTACATATTTTTAGAGCAGTGAATCCTGTGATAATCTCAGATAGACAAGCAGCTGAGTAAAAAAGCAAAGGCTGAGCAGCAGTGTATACTCTAAGGAGCTCCCATAGCTAAAAGTAATAATCTGTATCCAGAACAACTTGGAAATATTAAGTCCAGTTCTCAATGTCTGAAAATTTCAAGAGTGCTTCAATAATCAGGATCTGGTGCTACACTAAGCATTAGGCTTTAACTGGCTTTGTTTTTCTTGGAGAAGAAAAATGCTGTAATATGTCTAATGCCTTAAAACAAGACATGCTTTGCGTGGGATTGATCTAGCTGGTCTTGATGAGTGTGTCTGAACAAGCAGTTTGTGCTCCCATCATAGTCAGTGAAGAGCCTTTCAGTGGGGTGTTTAGTTTTGTCCTGAGGCCCTGGATCAGATGAGCCATGCCCTGGAGTTGCCATTTCCTCTCCTGATTATGGAAGAGCCTCGTGTGGCAAGTTCAGATGTTCATGTCTAAAGCCAAGCAAAGTGAATCCCAGCTGACTGTGTAAAAGTGTGAGACCAACCCAGTACTCCCACTGCTACTGGTGATACTTAGAGCACGTGGATAAATCAGGACTTGTGACCACAGTGCCCTGATCCAGTCCCATTTCTGTATGGTGGAGGTAGTGCTTACAACTGTATGTATTCCTCAGGTACTCAGTGTTTAACATTTCATTAGAAAATTAGGTTGTTGAGAGATCATAGAATCACAGAATGATTTGAGTTGGAAGGGACCTTAAATATAATCTCATTCCAAACCCCCTGCCATGGACAGGGAGACCTTCCACGAGACCAGGTTCCTCCATGTCCAACCTGGCTTTGAACATTTCCATTTGAACACTCCAGGGGTGGAGAGTCCACAGCTTCTCTGAGCAACCTGTTCTAGTGCCTCACCCCCCTCACAGTAATGAGTAAGATCTTCACTTGGAAGGACAGAATAGAACTTTTCTAAATGGTCTTTCTAAACCTGCTCTACAGGAGTGACATCGTGATGGGAGTTTCATTTCACACCAGGCATATTCTTGTCTGTAATGCTGTGGACCAACATGGACAATTGATCTTTTTTGCACTGGGCCTCTGTTACAAAAAAAATTCTGTTTGCCTGTGCATCCATCTATTCCATGATCTCTAAATGTCAGTGGCTCTCAAGACACGTTTTTCATCCAAGAAACAGTAATTGGAAAATAGTTCATTGACCACACAGCTGTATTTGTTGTTGCAGTAATAGCATATTATTTACCAGTGAAGACATTTAAAGCTTTCATACTTTTCCATCAGAGAGAGTATCCTCACAAATCCCTAATCTATTTATTTAATTTTCTCTAGATTTATATAAATATTGAAAAAGAGGCGCCTTTCTGTATGCTTAAAGCACCTTGGGCATAGCTTAAGTCTACATTGCAAACAGAGTTTGAAAAGCATAGCAGTCTGCATCTCTCCCCAGGAGCAAACTAGACAGCTCAGAAAGTCAAATTTCTCTTTCACTCACCCATTAACAGTTTGCTCCCCTGACCATTCACTTTGTTTATCTCTGTGCCACCAACTAAAACTGTTTTAAATGAGTGAATAAATTGTTAAGGAGTAGGAGGGTGTGTTACAGAAACATGTAGCTGTGTTACAGAAACATGTAGCTGTGTAACAGAGGGTACTTCAGAACAGTTGGAGGCTTGGAAGGTTGATGAAATGCACTTTGCAGTAGCCTGGTGCATAAGATTATGATGGCTGGGGTTGTCTGGCTGACTTTAGTTATCACTGTAAAGGGCAGATCCCTTTACAGTAGTTCCTTCTCAGTAGAGTTTGGTTTCATTGGTAAGAGACGAAATATTAGGTAATTGTGGCAGTGAAAATCTGCTCTTGCATGATCATTGGTAATTTCTTTGTATGTAGGAACATTCACCAGCAAAGCTTTGATCCTCAAAGAAACAAGGCAAGGGCTGATGGCTCAGACACTGGTTCTGAGTTAGCCTTTTATATTGGAACACTTGAGAAACTGACATGTTTTTCTTCATCTCCTGCACTAATATCTTTAACTGTAGCAAAAGTCAAAATCCGAGAAGCTTGAGTTCTTTTTTTGTTGAGTTTGGCATTGTTCACACAATGCTTTCTGAAAAAAAAGCTTTTTTTTTTTGGGGGGGGGAAATAGCATTGGAAAAAACCTCAGGTAAGAACCTCATGTCCCTGTTTAGAGATGGGAACTGCTACACCTCTGCACAGCTGTGCTCAGTGGTGTGGTCCTGTGTTACCTGTTGGTTTCACAGAATCATAGAATGGCCTGGGTTGGAAGAGACTTTAAAGATCATCCAGTTCCAATCCCTGCCGTGGACAGGGACATCTTCCACTGGACAGGCTGCTCCAAGCCCCATCCAACCTGGCCTTGAACACAACCGGGTCCAGCATTCAGCTGCTAAGACCAGCAAGTCCAAGAGTCTTTCTGAGGTGCTTTATGATGGCACCAGGAATGAGGGGTCACCACCTGTGGAGTTCTCATCATGGCACCTGGGTTGTCCTGGGGATGGGGACCCTGTTGGTGGTTTTGTTTTGTGATCTGTATTTAATCTTCCTTTACTGAGGCAAAGATCATCTCCTGTGTAAGTGGGCTGTGGCCTAGCAAGCAGTAGTGTGGCTTGCCCACTTAGTTGGCTCAGCAAGTGGAACAATTCCTGTCTGTAAAGCTGCACTCATCATACAGGGTATCATCACCCCTGTTTGGGATAGTGGACTTCACCCCTAGAGTAATGTATTATGTTTATTGTAAAGGTTTTGATCCACAAGTCTAGGTGGTTGTAAAATGTGCAGTATGATTTTTTTAATAGAAATCAAGGAACTTGATCAACTCAATACAATTCCACAGATACATTTTTTACTACTTGTTTTTTTTTTTTCTCTTGACATTTGAATTCTGGGTAAATAAAACAATCTTGGGTTCCCTCTGGCAGATAAACAGAGGCCACATGACAACTGAAGCAAAGAGGGCTGCCAAGATGGAGAAGAAGCTGAAGATCCTTCTGGGTGGTTATCAGTCCCGAGCAATGGGCCTCATCAAACAGCTGAACGACTTGTGGGACCAGATTGAACAGGCCCATCTGGAGCTGCGGACTTTTGAGGAGCTGAAGAAACATGAAGATGCTGCAATCCCTCGGAGACTGGAGGTGAGATTCCTAAATGTGATGGCTGAGGTCAAACATGGGCACTTTGTGGAAGAGATTGTTTTACGAGACACGAGCTCTGAGCTTCACAGCCTGAGTTTGTATCAAGTTCTTAATTACCAGATTCATCTTCCATTTACTTCAGTGTCAAAGATTCTGTGATACATATATTAGAAGCTGGGACTAATCTGCCAGTGTGTTCTTTAACTTTGGGGGGTTTTTACTTCCTTGTGTGGTTTATTTTATAAATCTTCTGCAATGTGTATCAGCAGTTCCATATCGCTCTTTATTTGGCTTGTTTTGGTTTTAATTACTTTTACAACTTATAAAACTTATGTAAAATCTCCCACTTCCTTAAAAGTCAGTGGACCAAAAGAGTAAATGTACCTGAAATCAGAGCCTTGGAGCCACTTTTCTTAGTTCAAGGATCTCCAGGATACTCTCTTTTTTATTCGAGGCAACCCTCAACCAAGACTCAGTCCTAGGTTTGAGCCAGTGCCAGGCTTGCTTTCCAAGGAATAAGTACTTACCTGAGCACAGTTTTTCTTTTAACACTTTTTTCTTCCAGAACAGAAAGTCCCATTGAGTCTCAGATCTCCCAACCATTTGCTATAAAAAAAGCTGAAATAATTTAGTTCTTTAAACTGATTTTGCAGAGATGGTTTAGAAATGCTGATAGATGTGTTTACAAGCTCAGAAGTGGTTAATTGTTTTAGTGAAAGATAACAGTAAAAAGGTATTAAATCACTTGGTAGCTGCTAATAGCACCTGGTTTTAGTACCTGGTAAGGTTTCGATTTGAATTCTCTCCTTTTGAAGCATTTGATCTTGACTGCTGTCAAAGACAGAGTGAGATCCCTGACATTTGAAGTAAGAAAACTGATTTACATCAATTGCTTTGTTTTACATTTATATTTAAAATCAATAATTTTAGAAATTTCTCGTCTCAGTTCTGACCTCTTCCTCTGAAGGACCTAAAATATAACATCTTCATGGATGTGACTGTTGGAAAACTGACTGGTTGCTTAATGATATTTTCCTTACAGTGTCTGAAGGAAGATGTGCAGCGACAGCAGGAGAGAGAAAAGGAGCTCCAGCAGAGATTTGCTGACTTCATGTTGGATAAAGAGACTTTTCAAGCAAAGTATTAAACACAAAATTCCATTTGTTGCTGATGTAACGTTTTTAACATGTGCAGATGCTTCTCCAGCAGCTTTTGCCAGCAGTTGCAGAAATCAAGTGTAGTCTGCTGTTTGCATCCTGTCAACTTTTGTTCCTTTAAAGGACTATTCCAAATGCTTTAGGTATGAGTAGCTCTGGCCAGTGTTAAAAATAGGATTGAAAAGTCCAAAATTTGATCAAAAGAAAAATAAAAATCACTCTGGTATGATTTTAGCCATGTCTTTGTTTGCTAAGGTTATCACATTATTCCTGGTGTTTTATCAGTCTTAAGACCTGTAAGATACATGTCTGCAGAATAATGTCTTTTAAATAAACCTGGAATGTGAAAAAACAATGAAGTAATAATATGTCTGTCTCCTAACTAAACTTAAATCTTCCCCTACCCCAGCCCTCCTTTGTGTTTCTGCCAAATTGTCTTTCTTCCCTTCCCCTGCTGCTGCCTTTATTTTCCAAGACTGTAATTTGTAATAGGAAGTACCTGTGCAGGATAATTGTGGTCCAGGTAATCCCATGTTCCTGGTTCTTCTCTGTGCATGTGACTAAACACTTCCAGCTTTCATCAAGATGCTCAAATGGTCATACAAGCAGTTGGTGTAGTTTCACCATCCTGGAACAGGGCCAGGTGTAGGTTTTATAAAAGCACCCAACACAGCCTAATGGTTCCCATAGATTTTAGCAGAAAATGTACCATTAAATTTTCTAAATATTAATTATTTTAAAGTAATCTGCTCTGTTGCCCAGAGCAGCCATGATATGGGGTGGGAAAGAAGTTCTGTAGTTTCTCCACTTCTCCTTTCACCACATCTTAACAGGATTTAGTTTTCTCATTGCTTTGACCTGAGAGGCAAGGGTGGGTTTGTGGAAAGGAGTGAATGCATTATTTTCTATTCTTTGAGATTTTTCCAAATTTTATCTAAAATCTTCTTCTCGGTACAGTTTAGTCACACCACACTTAGATGTTACTGTTTAAAATTTTGTCAGCTATTCCCAATGCTTTTAATACAGGAATTTGCCAGTCAGGCATCTCATTAGAGATTTCTATAAAAATCAGATTTTCCTTAAAAACGAAAACATGCTTTCACATTTTTATTTCTGGGGTGGTGGTGATCACTTCTTCAGGGATCCTTCTTACTCCCAGCTCTTGCACTTTGGATCTTTTGTATTTGGAAATGCACAGGGAAAAGGGCAAAACCACATGGTTAACAGCACAGAATTCAGCAATTCCTCCAGTTGCACACATCATGCAATTTTGCTTGTACATCCGTGAATTTAAATGAGGATTTTGCAGTTTTACCAGGTTCCAGTGTCTCTTTGAGCCTTGGGAATGTTGCTGGGGGACATTGTGAGCCTTGTGGCTCTGTAGCTGTTCCAGTGCCATCCATGGAGATCAATGAGAATCAGATCTTTTCAAATGTAACCTGCCTGAATTCTGCTGATCACTGGCAGGAGTATGTACACAGCCAGCCTTGGAATATCTTTCCCTTTACTCACCAGGACATCATTCTTCTGAAGTATTAATGCAATTATAGGCTACATACTTCTAGAAATGTGTTAAATATTTAACTAAGCCAGAGCACATCTGGAACGAAGTATTAAGCATCAATCTTGTAGCATATGGGGTATTTCAGCTTGGATGGTTATACCCAAAAGGAAAAATGGCATATCATGACAGTTCTTGTGGTTGTGTGGTAGCTGGAGATATTAACAGAAAACCCTTGTAGGTTTACCAACACCACAACTACAATTATTTCCTTTCTTTTTAGAGCTGGAGCAGAGCCTCTTTGATGTTTCCTATGTTTTTGACAGCTTTGGAGCTAGACAGGTATTCCAACACTCTGCCTTAACAAATAGGTTTAATGACAAATTCAGAAGGACTGATCAACCACGAAAGGCTTTTATTTCTTGAAATACATGCAATTAAGCCATCATTAATTGCAGCAGGTAAGTGTTTGCAGCAGGTAAAACAGCAGATGCCAGGTGGGTGTTTTTGAGAGGTGCCTGCAGGAGGTTTGCTCTGTGTTTTCTGCAGTTATTTGCTTACACCATATTTAAGGAATTTCACAGTTTTCCCTGTCTTTACTCAGTTTTTGTCCCAAAGTTTCTGTCTATCTCAAAAATGACAGAAAACTAATAAAGTCTGTTGCCTTTAGGGTTTTTACCTGCCCTGGGCTGCCTGTCCTAAGGCACCCAGTCTTAGATCTGCTGAAACCACAAAAACTTCCTGTGGGGAGCTCTGTGCATGTGTCAGTTGGATCCAGAGCGATGTGAATGGAGCAGCAAAGCCTGGCTAGAACATCCCAAGATCAAGGAATTCAAGTGTGGTAGCTTAAACTGGAGTTTAGATTAGAAAATCAGTTCAGCCAAATTTGGATGCTGGTAGATGTCAGTGCTTCCAGCTGCAGGTGATGATGGAGCTTGGGCTTGCCAGATCTATTTCCTGGGCTTAGGCCTGGTTTATGTCCTGAACTCCCTGAATCTCTTTCTATGTTGCTTCATAATTGAATACAGATGTTTGGTGGACACAAGAGTGACCAGCACACCTTGACACCAAATTTTTATTTTAAATTTCTGAAGCCATGCGTTGATTTGATCTGTCTTTCCAGAACAACAGTAAGTATAATCATAAAAAATACAAACTAGTGAACACTTCACTGTAGGGGGTAAACCCCACCTGACTGACTGACAGAGGTGGGAGGGGGGGTTGTGCTGTGTATGTTAACAATTATTTTCCGAATTATTTCACATTCTCCCTGAGAAATTCCTTCTTTTCCATTTAGCATGCCAAGATATATCTGCAAGTCTTTAAATAATTTCAGCTGATGATTTTTCTCCCTTCCTGGAATCAGACTTGGCACTTACATGTTGGAACAATCCCATAGCTGGAGCCTGCTTCAAAGTCCATGGAGTTGATAAGACTGTCATTTGCCGCAGTTGAGTTGGATTCAGGTACCTGGGAAAGCCAAGGGGACAGCAGGGCTAAGTTATAACAGCTGGGTGTCTCATCCATGCCCTGCAGATAACAGAAGTCATGAGCTAGAGGTAAGGGAGAGATTCCTCTGAAGCACAGGAGGCTCCCTAGGAGAAATCCAACAGAGATGCAGCCAGCTCTTCCAAAGGGCAAATCTCCAGAGAAATGAGCACTGTAATTAGTCACTGCAGCCAGGGATGGCCAAGACACACCATAGTTCTCTGGCTGCCTTAGGCAGAGACTTCCAGTTTCAGCAGAAGAAGGATTTCAGTTTTGGCCATTTGTTGCTTGAATTCTTGTTTGCTGGGGCAAGCACTGAGGCAGCACATTTGGTTTAAAATATGTTAATTCAGCTTGATTGTCCAATCACCTGCACAGAACAGACATCTGCTGGGCCAAGTTTTGAGGTAGGAAGTGCAAGTGCAGAACAGCATGTCAAAGAAGGGCAACTGATCTGGGGAAAGGTCTGGAGCACAAGTCCTGTGAGAAGCAGGTAAGAGAGTTGGGGGTCTTTAGTCTGGATAAAAGGAGGCTCAGGTGGGACCTTACTGCTCTCTACAATTCCCTGACAGGAGGGTGGAGCCAGGTGGGCATCGAGCTCTGCTGCCGAGGAACAAGGGACAGGACAAATTGCACCAGGGGAGGTTTAGATTTGATGTCAGGAAAAAATTCTTAACAAAAAGGGTGGTCAGGCACTGGAATAGGCTTCCCAGGCAAGTGGTGGTGTCACCATCCTTGACAGTGTGCAAAAAACATGCAGATGTGGTGGTTAGGGACATGGTTTAGTGGTGGGCTTGGAAGTGCTGGGTTAATGTTGGTGTTGATCTTAGATGTGTTTTCCAACCTTAATGATTCTATTATTGCCTCTCTCAGAGGCTGTCCCACTTCATTGTCTGCCTAAAGTGAATGTGAAACATGGGCTGCAGTGCTCCAAGGCCAGTAGCTGACATGAGGCAACTACCCACAATTAGGTTCCCTAACCAACCTACTGGATCTGGGCCCCTGATGAAAATGCTGCAGATTCATTGTTTGTGTGATCCTGGCCTGAACATATTTCTAAATAAAATGCATCAAAACCCATGTCTGAACTTTTTGGTTTGGCTGCAAACTAGCTAACAGGATCATAAACCAGTGTGTGAACTCTGGCTTGCCTTCAGTATCCCCGGACAGTGATGTTGCTGGAGGAGAGAGATTATTGTGGTCTGGACTTAATCTGCCTCACATTCATCTCAGAAATCCAGCTTGCAGTTATCTTCTGTAATGTGGCTTCAAAGCAACACCTGTCTTCCAAGCAGGATTTGAAAGTGAAGTATCAAATAGCATTTCCCCCATTTTCCTAGCTGAGTGAAATGCACATTGAAAAATAGCCAAATACTCATCTAAAGGCAAAGTGTCTTTATAACTGATTCCAGACCTGTGCTCTCTGCCTTTCTAGGGCTCCAGCTTGTACCTTTCCTTGCAAACACAAAATGTCTGGTTCTGCTGGTCTTGAAGGTTTGCACTGACATTAGGAGTGAGATCAGTCTCTGAAAAAGGCTCAAAAGTACTTTTGACATATATCTAAGCCAATCCATCCTTATATCTCCACTAAATACACACAACTGTCTCACTTTTCAAAAGTTCAACACTAAACCCTTTGCTGAATCAGGACTTTAATAATTTGGAAGTGAAGGGGAGTAGCAGTGGATAAAAAAAGAAGAGCTGCTTTTTTTGTGTTTGCATGCAGGCCCTTAGATAAGTCGTCTCCCCTCCAGCAAGCCTCCTTAACTTTTTCATGTATTTAGATGAAGTGGCTTTAACCAATTCCTGCTGCCCCAGGCATAACTGATGCACACAGTAGGTGGAGGGGTAAAGAAGTGGATACCAACAGCATTTTACAGCATCACTTCTGCTGCTATGATTGCTCATAGTGGGTTTGATTGTTTGCCAGTTTTGGGGGTGTTGTCTGGGTTTATTATAATTTATTGAGAGATGCCTTAGTGTCAGGGTTAGAAATATCTTGCTTGCAACTCAAAGTTTTTTCACATATCAGATTAGACAGGGTCTGCCTCGTTAGATCACTTTCAGGTTTCTAAGTTACAACCGTGGTTCTGATGTATTTGGATTCCTCAGAGATTCCTCTAAGAGAATGCAAGTATCTCTTTTAAAATAATTTTTGTGTATTGAAAGCATTTACAGATTGTGACACGAGGAAACACAGACTATTTTATTGTTTATTCAGTTCCTATATCAGATCTTTTGCCAAGTACATGCTACTGGTAAATGTCTCATAGGATCAGACAAAAGCATATGTTACGTTCCCTTCTTCTCCTCCCACTCCTTCTCCTCTCCCAAAACAGAAATGTGGGGTCTATTTTGTATAATTATGAGTCCAGTAGCATTTTAAAGCATGTTATGCAGCTTAGGTGAGACTGTGGCCCTGGTGAAACCAATGGGAGATTTGGCTTCAGCTTCAATGGAGCTGAAATTTCCTTTTCTGTATTTGATGAGCCTTTCTGTCAGGAGAAGAAAGAGATCCTCTTTTGAAAAATAGTCATAATGCTTAATAAAGCTGAATGAGCCAGCCAGGATTATGTTTTCAGCTCTATAGCCAGCAAAATCTATTCCAGAACTAATTCTGATTAAAAGAACTGAATCCACTGGTTGAACCTCAGACATGAAGGCACCCCTGGAGTAATTCAACTGTATGATATATTTATTTTTTACAAAAGTAATTATTGCATTGATCTTTGTAATATCTGGCCCTCGTGTAAAGCACTGATTTCAAAGCTGTCTCTCTCTTATCTCTTATTGTTAGTGAATTATCTTAGGACTTGGGCAGCACCATCACTGTAACTAGATCTTAAAAAAAGAGTGAGTTTACTGGACACATCAATTAAGCTGCATGGGAGACCATAAAATAGCTATAAATAGAAGTTAAATTATTCCATAGATTGTGTCCCCCCATAGTTCTTTTTTTTTAATTCTGACTCAACCAAATCAATCTCTAGCACAGAACAGGCTTGTCCCTCCTTGGTCTGTGCTCTTGCCAGCACTTCTGAGGCTTTGGGAAGAGGTAGTGTCTTTCTTTAGACCATATAGGTCTAATTCACAGATATTCACAAAGTCCTGAACTCTTTTCCAGCTGGTTTATTCAAAGATATTCTCCCTTCAAATTGTGCTGCTTCTACATCCTTAGCTCATCCTGGCTCTAGCAGTGACCTCAAGGATTTTGGTTGTCTGTTTCCCTGGTGTGTTAGTTGAAAAGAGACAATGCTGGTCATCTTGCTTCAAGTTTAGAGGCAAACAAGAGAGAACTAGGATCACTGAGTCCTTCGGTTAAAGTACAGAACATTCCTTAGATACTAATGTCCCCCAGCTCTCAGACATCAGCCACTCTGTGCACAGAACCTACCTGGCCATGGCCAACCTGTTCATCTTCCATCAGTGTTGATGAACAGAGCTCCAACACCAGACTGCACCATCCCCTGGTGACTTGGGAAACGGGAAAGGTGGATTTGACAAGTCTCAGCTCTGTGGGTTAAATCCCAAGGGTATTGCTTTGTGGTGCATCTTCACACGTCCAAACCCAGCCTTGGGCTTTCTGGTGTTACAGAAACCTCATTATCACATGATAGCTCTGTGGTTTTACCTTTGGCACCTCCGACCTGCATCCCAATAGACTCACACATGGACCACCTGCAGCCTTGGCTGAGCTGAGTCCTGCAGGGTCACCAACTTGCATAACCATTAATGAAAAAAGGACCTGGTTCAGGAAAGCAGAGGGAAAGCCTTACCATCCCTGGCTGTGTCAGGACTGAAGCACTTCCTTAGGGAGCCAGAGCAAAAGTCTTGTAGATATAATCTGGAGCAGAGCAAAAATCCTGTTTTTCTCCAAGGCAGGAGAGCCCCAACCCTGCACTGCTCCCTCACCACATGGGGTATTTTCACCCCAATTATTAAATGGATGGCCATTACTTTAGAGGGCCCTGAGCAGTTTCTGTCCCCGTTCTAGCAGATGTTCAGTCACACAAGTGTGTCATTTCACTATGACAAAATGCTTATCCAGGGGAGATCCCAAACCTTCAGCCCTGTCATGGATTTGAAGGTCTGGACTTTCGGTCACATTTTTCCCAGTCACAGAGATCAACCATCCAGCTTTGTTATGTTGCCTGGAAAGCACATATGCCTTCTGGTGAAGACAGAATTTTTTGGCTCTGTCCTCCTGCCTGGTCTCTAGATAGGAAGATGGGAGTAGCCGGCATTCATTTACCTCATGGAAGAATTGTACAGCAGGGGAATAATTGTCTTTTATGTACTTCATGCTTGTTATAGCACATCCTGTGGATTTTATAGAATCATAGAATGATTAAGGTTGGAAAAAACCTATAAGATCATCAAGTCCAACCATCAACCCAGCACCACAATCATGTTCCCCACTAAACCATGTCCCTAAGTGCCATATCCACATGGTTTTGAACACTTGCAGGGGTGGTGACTCCACCACTTCCCTGGGCAGCCTACTCCAATGTCTGACCACTCTTTCTGTGAAAAAAAATTTCCTAATGTCTAATCTAAACCTCCCCTGGTGCAACCTGAGGTCATTTTATTCTGTCATTCTTAATAATAGCCATGCTACCAAAGTTCAGGGAAGAAAAAAAAAAAAAAAAGAGGTCCTTGAACCTACAATCAACATAAAATGTCCCACTTAATTCTAAATCACATTTAACTGGGGCTTAATTTAATCAGGGGGCGAGGATAGAATAGTGAATCCAATTTCCTCGCGAGTTCTGTAATGTGTTTTTAGCAACCAAACAACCCCTCTGACACTCTATTTAACTTCCTTTTATTGCAAATGCCTTTTGGTTAACAGCAAGGATCCGATTTAGTTTTACAGTTACCCAGTGACCACAGGACGTGGATTGTGCATCACCAGAGAATGCTCTAACGTCTGTCTGCCTCCCCTTCTTCCAGCAGGAATGAGGGATCCCAGGACCATGGCCAAGCCAGTGTGGCTGTGACAGTAATTGAAGAAAATGCTGAATCAGCCAGAAGAACAAGGGTTCATGGAGAACCTTTAGCCAGGCACACACGTCCTGGAAGCACCAAATGAAAGATGACCACAGAGACATGGCCAGGAGAGGTCAAGAGATGGTTGAGAGGGACCTACTAGGACATCATGGTGGTCTAATCTTCCTCATGAGGGGAAGCAGAGCAAAAGACACTCTGCTCTCTTCTCTCTGGTGACCAGTGACAGGACTCGAGGGAATGATATGAAGTTGTGTCAGGGGAGGCTTAGGCTGGGTATTAGGAAAAGATTCTTCACCCAGAGGGTGGCTGGACACTGGAACAGTGACCTGGGCAGTGGTCACAGCACCAAGGCTGACGGAGTTCGAGAAACATTTGGACAACTCTCTCAGGCACATGGTGACCTCCAAACCCCTTCAGAAGACAGTGATCAGCCTGGATCAGCCTTTCCCCACCCATCCCGTTGGTTTAGGGAAGCAGAAGCCCAAGAACAGCTGCACAGGGGCTGAGAGCCTGTCACAGCCCACAGCTGGAAGCAGTTTTCTTGTAGAGGCTGAATGCAGCTTCCAAACCCCAGGGTGGAAGGAGGATACTGCAGGGAAGTGGGGCAAAGTGGAGGAAGGGAGGGAGACATGGAGCTGTAATGAAGTGCACACATGGGTATGTGTGAAGGAATGACCTGACACACAAGATGTGTGCCAACAAAATTAAAAAAACCAGTAATAAAAAGTGAGTTCTGATGCTTTTGTGCTCATGTAGCACATGCAGGGCTGACCTCAGATGCCTTCTGTCTGGCATCACCACACTTCCAAAGATGATGGGACTCAGGTGACGTATTTGGTCTTTGGCCATCTCTGGCTCAAACCTCCTCGACAGAGAACTTGGCCCAATAAAACACAAGAGAAGGGACAGCCACAGCTGGAAGAGACTCATCAGCATAATTCCCTGGTGCTGAGCAATGTCTGGACCAGGAGCTGCCCAATTTTGTGCTGTAGCAACAAGGCACTCAGCTCCTCTTCACCCCTCCCCAGACCAGGCAGAGAGGAGCACTTCAAGGAAGAGGTTAAGTGACTCTGGCCAAGTTTGTCTTTATTATATCCGGTCACAGTTAAATGAAAAATATTGGAGCAGTCCTTAGACCTGGGCATAGAGTCCAGAACTGTCACTGCTTGCTGCCTGTCCCTCTCAGGTCATAGGGTGCTCTGTGCAGTGCGTGGCCACGTCTGGAGTGGCTGAAGTCACAGACTGAGGGCTGACTTCTTGTAACAATCTGTGGCTTCCTCATGAGGGGAAGCAGAGGGTCAGGCACTGATCTCTTCTCTGTGGTGACCAGTGACAGGACCCCAGGGAATGGCCTGTAGTTGTGTCAGAGCAGGTTTGGGTTGGATATTAGGAAAAGGTTCTTCCCCAGAGGGTGGTTGGGTGCTGGAACAAGCTCCCCAGGGCAGTGGTCACAGCACCAAACCTGACAGAGCCCAAGAAGCATTTGGACAATGCTCTCAGGCACATGGTGTGATTCTTGGGGATGGTCCTGTGCAGGTCCAGGAGTTGGACATGATGGTCCTTGTGGGTCCCTTCCAACACAGGATATTCTATGAGTCTATGATTCGATGATAGGGAGCCCATTCCAATATCTAATCACACTTTTTTGTGAAGAATTTCTTCCTAATGTCCAACCTAAACCTCCCCTGGTGCAGCTTAAGACTATGTCCCCTTGTCCTATCTCTCGTTGCATGTGAGAAGAGACAGATCCCCCATCTGACTACAACTTCCTTTCAGGGAGTTGTAGAGAGCCAAAAGGCCCCCCCTGAGCTTCCTCTTCTCCAGGCTAAACACTCCAAGCTCCCTCAGCTGCTCCTCATCAGACTTGTGCTGCAGATCCTTTCCCAGCTCTGTTGCCCTCATCTGCTCACCCTCCAGCACCTCAGTGTTCTTCCTGAACTGAGGGGCCCACAACTGGGCACAGCACTCGAGGTGCCTCACCCATGTTGAAGTTGTGTCTCTGCCCTGCAGCCATATCTCCTGATGTACACAAAGCCTTCCCAGCCCCATCCAGCAGCACTCCATTTCTGCAGCCTGGAGCAGGACACCCTGCCCAAAAACCACGTCTGCATGTCATTAAAGGCAATGCCAGACACCAGCTTCCCTGGCTGTGTAAACACCACGGAGGGACTAAAGATAGCGTCAGGTCATTTCTCAAAATCACGTCTTCTCTTCTCTGTGGAGGCTAGAAAATGGCAAATAGGTTGCAGGATTTGGATCCACAGTGTTTGCTGCTGTCATGGCTCATGAATTATTTTTATCTTTTCTGTAACAGAACAAATGGCTGCAGTAATTATTCTCTGTTCTGACAATGGCCTGGCCAAAAGACATTATATTTTTGCATACAGTCAATGTAAGAAGAGAAGCATCATGTGTGTGAGTCAGTATTTTAAATATTTCCCTTAGGTTAGCTTTTTTACACACTTTAAAATGTACTTATGTACAGCATTCAATGTATTAAATAAAGTCGAAAGGAGCAACAAGTGCTGTAACACAGGTTAGCTGCACAGATATAAATCTCTGTTTTGAAGCTCAACCACATGTGAAACAAGAGCTAATCAAATCATGGCAAAGGCAAAATTAATGTGAGTCTTTTCAAGAGGATCCAATCCCAGTGGAGGATTTTACTCTGCCAAGCTCCTTCCAACTTTATTGGATGATAATTATTTCTGTGGAAAAATGTTGCAATCAAACACTCCCCAACAGTACTTTTGTGTTCTACAGAGCTTGTTGAGCAATGAAAAGATTTATTAGTGGGGAATATTAAAGAGGAATTTGTGGAGAAACAACTAAAAAGTCAGTGAGTGGAATTTACACAAAATATCTCTGGGGTGTGAGTGTGCCAAGCACACAGCTTGCAGATGCCCAGTGCTCACTATGGGATAACAATCATATCCCAAACTCTGGAAACAAGTGTTTTTGCCACCCAGCATGCCTAGAGGGGAATACCAATTTACAGTAGTATTATAGAATCACAGAATGGTTTGGGTTGGAAGGGACCTTAAGGACCACCTCATTCCAACCCCCTGCCAGGGGCAGGGACACCTTCCACTAGACCAGGTTGGTCTAAGCCCTGTCCAACCTGGCCTTGTGTAGTCCAGATCTACTGACACAAATTCATCTGTGAGCCCAAAGGACCAAGTACTTTTTCTTCTGAGTTCAGGTTGCCCCTAATTGTTGGCTGACCTAAACACTGCACAGAACTGCTCATCCCATGGTTTCTTGTCCCTTCCTAGGAAGCTCCGTGTTCTCATGACCAAGTGGAAAAGAGTTAGACAAGCCTGTCTTGTAAACATCTCTCTGTGTGACTTATACAAACACATCCCGCAATAAGAAACATCCGTTTTCCATAGAAATGTCCATTTTCCATACCCATTACTCACTACTAACATACCTGAACAGTCTTGCCATATTCTTATTTAATAGAGTTTTCACTGTCTTGATCCATGAAATAAGACAATAGTTAGCTTGTCCTTAATTTCTTGAAGTCTGTTGCCTAACAGGACATTAGTATAACCCCATTATTTCTAAGATCAAGGAAAAAAATCTCCCAAGTCTGTTGTAGCAGTAAGTGTGATCCTTTTGCTTCCCTCAGACATTGTAAAGCAGAGGAAAACTTGTTTATGGCATTATTTAGGCCTTTCATTTTTGTTTATTGAGTCAAAGAATCTGTTTTGGAGTTGCCTTTTTTTTCTACCTATGGGAAAAATTTACAGGCTATGTATCCAAGCTCTTCCAGTATTAGGATATCTGCATTTGTGTTGAAGATAAACAGTGACAAATTTCTCTTCTTTCCAACTTCCAGAAAGTTTGGACTGATGTATTTCCTGGAGTTTCATGGAACTGATGTGTTTGATAGAATTCAGGAGATATTTTTGAACTGTTAAAGGAAAATACACAAATATTTCCTGAATTTGTTTCTTCTTATCCCATAGTTTACATGAACTGTTCAGCAAAGGGAAGCAAAAGCTGAGCTTCAACCAAACCCAGACCAAGTAGAGCTTCTGGTAGAAACCATGTTGGGATTAAATGATTTCCTTTGGTTTCCATCCAAACCCAAGCTGAACGTGGATTTCTGGGTTGAGTTTCACTTTGAATTTTTGGTTTTATTCAGTTATGAAGAATTAAGTGAAACTTGGGAGGTTCAAACCCTCATTGAATGATCCTGAAAAACGATCTGCAAAACCCCTTGCTATGGAGTCCAATTTCATACCTTTGATCTCTGTGGATGCTGGGAGCAGTACCAGTGTCTCTTCCAACCCATAAAAAACAGGCCAGTGAAGCCACTACATTTTTTAATGTAGAGACTTAGCTATCCAAGAGACAACATCCAGTCCCTGTCACCATTCTGGGGCCAGTTGGAAAGTAGGAAATTCCAGAATTTGCCCTTCTCTCAGACAGGGTCCATCAAAACCTGCAGGTACCACACCGAGGATGCCAAGAGCCTACAGCGAAATACAGAGAGAGGAACACAACTAGGAGTCCTACTGGGGTTTTTTTCTGAGAAGAGGAAAGCCTTTACCTTCCTCAGCTCCCACCTAGTACTGGACTTGCAGGCAGTGCTCTTTGGGCTCCCCATCATGGTCAGTATGATCCATGAGATCCCAGTCATGTGGTGTAGCTGTCACTGAGCAGCCCATCCCACCTGGCAACCACTGAGCTGGTGGCCATCCAAGTAATAGGCATTTTAATTTGTTTATCTACCCATCTGCACTCTGAGGTGTAATCCCATGTGTGCAAGTTTTGGCAGGAGAGATAGTACAAGAACTTCCTGCCCCACCATACTGGATCTTCATAGCTTGCTTTTTAGCTGGAGTAATTTCCAAGATCTGACTTTTAAGCCTGACTCACATGAGGTGGTACAATGAAATATGATGAATTGCATCACAGGTTAAGAAGCTTTTGGGGAAGGAGAAGCCTTTAAAGCTGCTCTCTCCTCACAAATACCCTCAGGTACTTCTGTTGGACCTTCCTATGGATGTATCTCGGTTAAGTCATCTTTATGGAGCATGTATTTCCTGCTCCCTCATGTTTTTATTTTCTTCTCCCTCTTCAAATACTTCCTGTCTTTGGCTGTCTGTGACTGAACTCTCTGGAGCCTTAATAATCTTGGAATCCCCTCCACTTCTTTAACTTGATTTTACTATTTAGGAGAAAGTTTGATTCATTTCCCTAAAACCAGAAAGGCGGGGGGGAAATCCTATTCATCCATCAGCAAAGAAGAAAGATACAGAAAGACAAGATTATTCTCATTCAGCTATTCATGGCTTTGGAGTGCATTTCATTTCAGTGTCTGCACAGGCCTTTGTAGCAACCATCTGATTGAACATTACTTATACTGCATATTATAGGCACTAATGAGAAAATGATTCTAAATTGCCCCTAGGGATGGTTATGATTAAACTATTTGCCTTCGCTTCCTCTAGTAAATTAAAGCAACCAAAAGAAAGAGAGAAAAAAGAGGCTCAATCTGGAAAGCAGTCAGGATAACGGTTTGTTAAAGTTTCTGAATTCCCAGGGACATTTTTCCTCCTAAACCTGGTGACTGGCTGCATATTTCATGCTGCAATTTGAAGCTAAAGCTGTGACAAATGTGTGACACAGGGAAGCATTTGGGAGGGCTGAACTGGGTAGAATTTTCTGTGTTGTCAACCAGTTTGAAGCCCTGATCAGCTTTAATTGCACCCGACTGAAGCCTCTAAACCCCTCTCTGCCACTGAGGAGCTCATCTAAGGCGTCAGACGTCTGTCTCTTAAAAAGAGCATTTCAGAGGCTCACACACACGGAGTCTCATTCAGACATTTTATTTAAACTCTTAAATCTTTTGAGCTTCAGATGAATAAACAAGTCCCTGAAATGCAATCCATTCTTGCTGGTCAGGGTTTGCAAGTGTTTTTCACAGGGAAGAAACAAACTGTCATTTGTGTTTCCTTTGGCCTTTTCAAACACAGCAGGATTTGGGGAGCGGGGAGCCTAGTCCATTGGATGTGCCTGTGCCTGTGTGTGCTCACACACTGGGACTTCAGTGGGACTATTATACATGATTGTCCACAGCTGGTGAATCACCTAATGGATTAATTAAAAGTGTGCAAACTCCACGAGGTGAATTGCCAGATCACACAGCTTTTGAAGCACTAGTTAAAGCATCTGAACTGACGGGTCTCAGGTCAGAGCCCAGGTCTCTCTGGTGGTCCCCAAGTCTCTGCAAGGTGGCCCCCATCATCTTCACACTCTCTAACCTGAACAGTCTCACTTCCTTCCCCCAACCCAACATGCTGGAGTCAATTACAGCTACTCCCTGTGGTTTGTGGGTTTGTGGGCTACTCCTGTGATCCCAGTGACAGGGAAAGACCCTGAGCTGACTTGTCTGCCAACATGTCAAAGCACCTCAGCTTCTCTGCTACGTGAGAAGCTCTGAGATATGCACACCCCCTGTGCAAGAGTTTGTATCACTAAGATGCTTTGGTGGTTCCTCAAAACATAACAAGGCACAAAGCTTAGAGATCAAGCAGAACAAAGTGCTGCACTGTTGAGTCTTACTATAGAGTCACTAAAGATGTTACACCCCAGCTTTCAGCAGTGTATCCCAGTTTTTATTCTTTATGTACCACATAAGAGAAAAAATTATTGTGAGCTTATCTGCAGAATACGTGAGGTCTCATGGAGCTTCAATAGCTCAGGATGAGAGAAACCCGTTTGAGCTTTCCTTTGGCCATAAGAAGGCATAACTGAGCAGTTCAGATGTAGTTGTCTGCACCAGTAATGTCCAAAGCTGGAGGAGTTTTGAGGATAAACTCCATTTTTCTGGGGTAATGGAGACAACTCCAGGCTCAAAAGGTCTCTAAGGTACCAGGCAAGTTCTTGGTCCAGTGCTTGTGTCAACACAGCATTGTCACTGGGGTTTATTCATACTGCTTAATTTGGGATTAAATACATCAGGGAACTGAGGTCCATGTCACTGAGGCCCCAGACTGTGCCAAGGCTATAGGTGTCTAATCAACATGTTCCCTTGAAGGAAAACTCTCCTGTCCACATACAGTCAGTGGTGAGAGAAATAAAAAGCCCTTTAAGATCTTTCAGGGAACAGAAGTACCCACAAACAGTCCCTACTCATGGTAGACAAGCTTTTCACTTTAGAGACTCTCTAAGGTGCTCACCATTAATTACCCAAAGACATGTGAATCTTGGTGACAGAAACGTCTGCCATTTTGTCATTAGTTAGATGCCCAAATAAGACAAAATTTGGGCTGCCTGTCATGTTCTAGGGCTTCACTATCCCTCAGAGGGTGGTGAGCCACTTGAACAGGTTATCCAAACTGTGGCTGCCCCATCCCTGGAAATGTTCAAGGCCTGGCTGGAAGGAGCTTGGAGCAACCTGCTCCAAGCTAGTGGAAGGTAATGGAAGGTGTCCCTAAGGTAGGTTGGAGCCAGATGGTCTTTCAGGTCCCTTCAACCCAAACCATTCTGTGATTTTATGGCTCTTGGTTAACAAGGTCAAGGTCAAATTTCGTTCATTTAACTGATACACAGGTATTTGCACCACCAGCTCACCCCTGTGGAGTCTGGACAGATGTGTTTCCATGCACGAGTGCAGTTGGGTGTATGGTGGAAGGAGAGAGAGAGAGGACACAGACTTTTCAGGACATAGTCATTACAACCAAGAACTGCCCCTTACACATCATGCAGACATGCTGTCCCCTCATGCAGAAGGATTCTGGCTTTGGTGGCAGGAATACATTTCCAGCTGACCCCACACTCAAACCCGAAGGCAGAGTGTTCTTTGTTGTCTCTCCACAGTGCTCCCTCCCTGTAACTGGAAGGTTATGTGTTTCTTAGCTACTGGTCAGACTGGTAGTGCCTGCCAAGAAGCTTTCAGGGAATTTCCTCACTATGTAACAAATTTATGAGTCATATGAAAATCTGGGAAATGATTCAACCAGCTGTCTTTGGTTGACTCAAAGATTTTTACAACACCTCAGTGCCTCATCTTTGATTTGAGCCAGCAGAATGGTTTATTGTAACATCAAATGGTCTTATGTTCACTGGAAGGATGCTTCCTACAACTGAAAAAAAAACCAAAACCAAAAAAAAGCTGTAAAACATTTGAAAGCAGCCTGTCGTCAGATGAAGGATGTACAGAGCAACTATATTCATTCACTATAAACTGATAAATGTGGCTGGACTGCTGTTTCCCTCCAGGATGGCTGCAGAGGTGGCTGAGCATTGTGGCTCAGCTGAAGCAGGCACAGCCTTCTTGCATGGCAGGGATCAAGCTTGCAGAAGCTTTTTTTCATATTTGGGTTTAAATGGCTGTTTCAAGGTATTCGAGCAGATCCTGACTGAGCAGCAACACACCTAAAGCCAGGAAATATTCTTGTTATGTACCCTGCCCAGGTGGAAGAGAGGTTGCATCTCCTTAAAGAGAGGCAGGAACAGAAGCAGGACTTTCCATCCCCATGGAAGATGCTCATTGTAGGAGACAGTTATAAAGAACATCTTTTCCATCATCCTTTTCAGGGAAAACCACCCAGAGCTGCTGTTTGCTATGCTGGAATCACTGACACCACTGAGCAGAAGAAATGATTACAGACTGACTTGGCTGGGAGGCAATGGGCATCCCCACCTTGCCTTGGGATGGTCCTGAGCATGTGGAGCACTTGGAGAACAGAGATTCAGCTNGACAGAAACGTCTGCCATTTTGTCATTAGTTAGATGCCCAAATAAGACAAAATTTGGGCTGCCTGTCATGTTCTAGGGCTTCACTATCCCTCAGAGGGTGGTGAGCCACTTGAACAGGTTATCCAAACTGTGGCTGCCCCATCCCTGGAAGTGTTCAAGGCCTGGCTGGAAGGAGTTTGGAGCAAGCTCCAAGCTAGTGGAAGGTAGTGGAAGGTGTCCCTAAGGTAGGTTGGAGCCAGATGGTCTTTCAGGTCCCTTCAACCCAAACCATTCTGTGATTTTATGGCTCTTGGTTAACGAGGTCAAGGTCAAATTTCATTCATTTAACTGATACACAGGTATTTGCACCACCAGCTCACCCCTGTGGAGTCTGGACAGATGTGTTTCCATGCACGAGTGCAGTTGGGTGTATGGTGGAAGGAGAGAGAGAGAGGACACAGACTTTTCAGGACATAGTCATTACAACCAAGAACTGCCCCTTACACATCATGCAGACATGCTGTCCCCTCATGCAGAAGGATTCTGGCTTTGGTGGCAGGAATACATTTCCAGCTGACCCCACACTCAAACCCGAAGGCAGAGTGTTCTTTGTTTTCTCTCCACAGTGCTCCCTCCCTGTAACTGGAAGGTTATGTGTTTCTTAGCTACTGGTCAGACTGGTAGTGCCTGCCAAGAAGCTTTCAGGGAATTTCCTCACTATGTAACAAATTTATGAGTCATATGAAAATCTGGGAAATGATTCAACCAGCTGTCTTTGGTTGACTCAAAGATTTTTACAACACCTCAGTGCCTCATCTTTGATTTGAGCCAGCAGAATGGTTTATTGTAACATCAAATGGTCTTATGTTCACTGGAAGGATGCTTCCTACAACTGAAAAAAAAACCAAAACCAAAAAAAAGCTGTAAAACATTTGAAAGCAGCCTGTCGTCAGATGAAGGATGTACAGAGCAACTATATTCATTCACTATAAACTGATAAATGTGGCTGGACTGCTGTTTCCCTCCAGGATGGCTGCAGAGGTGGCTGAGCATTGTGGCTCAGCTGAAGCAGGCACAGCCTTCTTGCATGGCAGGGATCAAGCTTGCAGAAGCTTTTTTTCATATTTGGGTTTAAATGGCTGTTTCAAGGTATTCGAGCAGATCCTGACTGAGCAGCAACACACCTAAAGCCAGGAAATATTCTTGTTATGTACCCTGCCCAGGTGGAAGAGAGGTTGCATCTCCTTAAAGAGAGGCAGGAACAGAAGCAGGACTTTCCATCCCCATGGAAGATGCTCATTGTAGGAGACAGTTATAAAGAACATCTTTTCCATCATCCTTTTCAGGGAAAACCACCCAGAGCTGCTGTTTGCTATGCTGGAATCACTGACACCACTGAGCAGAAGAAATGATTACAGACTGACTTGGCTGGGAGGCAATGGGCATCCCCACCTTGCCTTGGGATGGTCCTGAGCATGTGGAGCACTTGGAGAACAGAGATTCAGCTGGAAGACAGCTGGACTTAGGATTAGGCAGATGGGTGCGTCTGTGGGCACTAGGCTGAGGAGCAAAGTGAGTTAACCCTTTAATTGAGGACATTCACTTGGGTGAATCATAGAAACACAAAATGGTTTGTTTTGGGAGGGACCTTACATATGATGTAGTTCCAACCTGCTGTTACAGGCAGGGACACCTTCCATCAGACCAGATTGTTCCAAGCCCTGTCCAGCCAGGCCTGGAACCCTTCCAGGGATGAGGCAGCCACAGCTTTTCTGGGAAACCTGTGCCAGGGCCTCACCACTCACTCAGGGAAGGATTTCTTCCTAACATCTAATCTAAACACCTCCATCTAGGGTGACACAGCCAGCTTTAGACTCCATTCCTCTTTTTAAGGGAATTTCAAATATCAAAAAATCCATCTGTAAGTTATTTTTTTGTGGGGAATGATCCCTCAAAACCTCCCCTGGCACAAGGACAGTGTAGCAGCCAGGGCTGAACCTCCAGCCAACAGCTGATGTGTGCCCCTTGATAACAGCCTCCTGCTCAGGGAATTTGGAGAAGGAAACCTCTGGAATCTCCATCAGCAGCCTGTGAGCAAGGTCCTTACCCCACAGAGTGTCAGGAGCATGACCATTGCTCACACCCAGAAAACTCTGTGATTTTATAGGTCTTGGTGAAAAAAAATGAGGTCCTGCCTGGAGTTTTTTGTGGCCTGGTGCCCAGGAGAGCCCCCTGAGATGGTCATCGAGGGCAGCACCACCAGCAACCAGCCTTGGCTGGAGCAAAGCAGGACTGTGGGTCTTACGTTGCTCACCCAGCACTGCAGACAAACTCCTACAGCCAGGGTTGTGCTCAGGCAACTCAGTTCTCTGTTACCATTGCTGCTAATAATTGTCATGAAGGGGAACTGCAGCTTTTGCTCATGAGAACCAGACTAAGCAGTGAGATTTTGGCAGAGATTTTTTTACCTGAGACCTGGAAAGTCAGCCCACCTAAAGAGCCAGAGCACGACAAGGAGGCTGTTAAGCAACTTCAGCCACAGTTTAATCACTTAGGATTAAGAGATTCCCATCTTCTAATTTTATATCGTTGCAAATATAGAGAAATTGCCACAATCCTGTGCTTTTTAAAAGCTATATAGGTAGATAAATCCATTTAATAGTTGGCACAAGAGCTAATCAGGGAGCAGGAAGCAGAAGTAGAGGAGAAATGATTCTTCCAGTAGGAGTTAAATTGCTGCAAACAGAAGAAAAATTGGAATATAGCATTACAGAACTAAACCAACACTCTACATAAAATATCCAAATTAACTTAATTATTAGAACCAAGTTTTCAGCATAAGTTTCAATGAAAGCAATCAGCCATACAAAGAATTGCTTAGAGTAGCCCCAAATCTTTCATTTTAGCCACTTGATTTCACTGCCAAAATCACAGAATGATTTGGGCTGGAGGGGACCTCAAAGGTCATCTATTTCCAACCTCCCTACCATCGAGGGACACCTTCCACTAGACCAGGTGGATCAGGGCCCCATCCAACATGGCCTTGAACACTTCCAGGGATGGGGCATCCACAGCTTCTCTGGGCAACCTGTGCCAGGGCCTCACCACCCTCACAGAGAGGAACTTCTTCCTAATATCTAAACTAAACCTACTCTACTTCAGCTTAAAGCCATTCCCTACAAATGGTCGTAGCAAGCAGCTCTCAGCATAGCTGAAATGAATGCCCCTCTCACAGCAGTCACCTGGCACTTTGCAGGTGTAATGAGGCTTACAAATCTTGAAATGCCTTATGTCAGCACCTGGAGAATCCACTGTACCAAATAATAAAGGTAAATATAATATACTTTAAACAGACAGAAGTAAGTGTTCAGAGGAGAGCAGTATTATTTTGATTTATGGATGGTGTGTTCGGTGAACTGAACCATCCTTCTCTCTCCAGGGACTTAGTGCAGCTCTACTCTTTAGACAAGTGTTCAGGTAAGCAGTAAAAATCCTTGTGAAAGTTTTTATCCATATCACAAATAGACATAGACTGTTTTCTGTGCTTTCATGAAAAGTCTTGTTTCTATCCATTTCCAAAAGGTACAAAACTAGGAATGGTGGAGGATGAGGGAATTAGAAACTCAGGACAAAGAAAAAGAAATACCAGATGGTGATGCAGTCTCATGACTATTTTCTAGTTCAGAATTCCGCTTTCATCCTTCCATCCCCTTCCTATTGAGCAGCATTGTGGCTACCAATTATAACAGGCAGAGAGAGCAAAAATATCTGACTTCAGGGGATTTGGCAAAAGTTCTGGACTTCAACCCAGCAGCAGATACAAAACACTTGTAACATTCAAAACAGGCCCTCTCTTTCTTGACCTCTGTAATTTTTATTGCTTATCTGGGTATACATAATCACTTTAAGATGTCTCCCCTTACTTACCATAAAATAACCATGAATTATTTTTAAAAAGGTAGATAATAAACTTCAGAATGACTCTTAAATGTACCCAGGCAGACAAGGGAGAATGTGAGGTTGCTGTCATGAAGGATAGCTTCTGGCAACTGATCTGAGAGAGACACTAATGATTTTAATTAGCTTTTGGAAGCACAATCCACCCGTTCTGAAGCCGGTGCCCTGCTGGCAGTGACGATGCTTTGGAAGATCGACAACACAAGACATTTTCTGTAATGAGACTCTGTACAACTTTATGTGTCATGCAAGGAGAGATTTTTCTCCAGCAGAATTGCAGCAGGAAAGCTGTAGCTGGAAGGTTTTCCAGCTGTGGACTCCAGCAGGTAACACACGTGCTCCCCTGGGTAATGCGGGATTAATGACCAGGCACCGAGACCTGGCGCCGTCAGGTGCAAATCCAAAAATCAGCTTTTCCTCCTGGCAAATAGCTTCACCTCCTAATTTATTTCATCTATTTAGGCTATAGACTTTTTAGAGGGATGTTAATCTCTGCCTACATGTTTGTACAGTGCCTACCATGTAGTGAGGGATTAATTGCTGTTGGGACTATCATCCTGTGGGAAAAGGAACGGAGAAGCAGCAATAAATTGTGCAAAGCAGCAGTAGATGCTGATGCCTTGGAGGGGGTTGGCATAAGGTCGTTGCTGGAAGACCAAAGCTGGATCACAGTTCAGCAGGGAACAGCAGATCTTTTCTACTGAGGAAAGTGAAATAGGAAAATATATTTAAACTATTAAAAAAATTAAATCTACATGAAAGACCTTTACCTACATTGGTTTAAACTGGAGTAGTGTAGATTAGATTAGATATTCAGAAAGAAATCTTTATTCAGAGTGTGGTGAGGCCCTGGCACAAGTGGCCCAGAGAAGCTGTGTCTGCCCCATTCCTGGAAGTGTTCAAGGCCAGGTTGGATGAGGGATCCACTATCCCACATGGAATAGTGAGAGGTGTCCTTGACCATGGCAGAGGGGTGGAATAAGTGAACTTGAGGTCTCTCCCAACCCAAACCATTCTGTTATTCCATGTCTTTATGCTGAATAGGTACCAACCTGTGGGGTATTTGTAGTATTTCAGAAGAGACAAGAAGGAATCAGCAGATGCAAAGGTGGAGTCACCAAGAATTTTGACCTCAACATGACTTTATCTTGACTAATAGAGTCACAGATAGGTAGATATTGAATATATGGTTTGAAACAAATCAAATGAAGTGAAATCAAATCAAAGAGGAGTTGACCAGAATTTTCACTGAAAAGGCAAATGAAATCTAGGTTTATTTTTTTCTACAACTTAGAAAAAATCTGTGTGCCTTTTATACTTTCTATTATAAATCATTAGGCCCAGAGCACATATTTAAGTATTTTGTTGAATCAGGGTCATTATGAATAAGAGCCTGGCAATGCTCCCTTGTTAATGAGCTTCCAGGAAATGTACAATTCTTTTTGGAAGAAATCTAATGAAGACAAATTCTTAGGAGATCTCATTTGATGCAGCCAGAAATCCAAACTCATCAACCAAACAAAAGCATGGGAGTAATTTTATTTTTTTTTTGTGTCTGATTATCCTTCCAGGAGTGCTGGTGTGTAACGCTTTCAAACTTTCATTGAACTTTACTCTCTCACTCCAGGCGATTATTTTTCCTTGATGTCTGATGCTGAATGATATACGTGCACCTGCTGATAATGGCTGGTTGGATATATCTTTACTGAGCTGGGAAAACCCAGGATGTCACCTCTACACTTACCCATATTATTTCTTTTATGGCTCTGGTATGGATCCTTTCACTAAAAGCTACTGGTGGAGCTTACATTTGTCAGGGGAAATGTGGGTGTTTTATCATACCAGCTGTTTAAAGTCTCCTACAACTTTGCAAACTGCTTTAAGAACCCTCGCTTTTATCACTGCTCAAACTTCCAAGCAGTCACCAGAACAAAGGAAAGAACAGCTGGGAAGTTTTAAAAGCAGCAATGTTTGCCATTTCACTCAGGTTTAAGCGCAATAATTAATAAAACTTCCCCTCCTCTTCCACCTCACGTCAGTGCACAATCACTTTGGAACAGGACATCTTGCTGGCCCCTTCTGCTGAGGTACAGCTGTTATATTTCCCCATTCTAAAATAGCAATTATTATTATTATCATGTCACATCCACATTGCACTAGCACCCTGTGTCAACCTGCTAAAAGGCATCATTGGGGAAATTTTTTCTTAAGCATAAGCAAATCTTCTGGAATTTCATTCATCTGAAGGAAGAATGCTGCAGAGGATTGGGAATATAGCACATATGGCAGAGGGAAGTGAAAAACACCTCACACCACTCCAGCCATGGAGAAGTTTAGTATCTCACTCATGATATGGGCTCCACCTACACCCAACACAAAGTTGGGGCCTCCAAAAGGTGATTTATTTTGGCTGACTCAGACACCTCTCTTAGCATGGGATGTAATTTTACCTGACCCTCTCCCACTCTCTCCATCGACTAGAAAAAGATCCTTGGCATTAGCCAAGCTTGCAGGCAGGTCAGGCAAACCCCATCTGGGCAGCGTGGTGGTCTGTCCAGCCTGATTTTCCATCAGGCTTTCCATCAGCAAACACGACGGATGCTCCACAAGGATGCAAAGCAAAGAGCAGTACCAAGATCTGTAACATAGGGGCTGCACAGTAATAAAGTGTGAAGAAAATTGCTTCCTTCCCTTCTGCAGTGATTAGTGTCAGCTCTGAAGTACGAAGGCTGGATTGATGGCCCTTGTAATTTTATCCAAACCGGAGCTGCTGAAGTAGATGTGAGGGGTGGAAATAGTGCTGCTGATCTCTGGAAGATGGAGATGGGTCTTCCAAGAGGATCCAGGGGCTTGAAATGATGATTGTAGAGAAACCACACTATGGGATTTTAGCAGGAAATAGCAGTCTGTTTTCACACAGTCTATGCTTGCAGAGGTAGCAGCAGCAAGTACAATTCTGAGTATTTCCCAAAGTCATTTAGAAGTCTTAACTCCCACTAAATACAAATACAGAGATTGAAATAATTGATTTTTTTTCTTTCTCTGACAATTAATGCCAGGATTTGTGGCATTTGCTCTGTTCAGGTCTTCCCAGTAGCAACTGTTCTCCATCCCAGCAGGATCCTCTCTGTCACATGAACTGGGTCCTCCCTCTGACAGGTGGGATGGGTCCTTTATTCGCCCCCCAGCATGTGCAGCTGCAGTTGCAGCAGGGATCTGCTAGGGATGAGTTGTCTTTGCTCAGAAATGACCAGGTGAGTTCCCCGAAGTGTTCATCTCCCCAGATCCCAGGGTAATGCCATCTGCTCCCTATGGTGACATCCCACATGCCACTGAAAAAACGGATGTCCGGATCTAGCCCAGGACCTTGGCCATTCAGCAGAGCATCATTTCACTGAGGCCACACAGGCTCGTGGTATTAGCAGATGTTATTGCAAGGAAAAACACTCAAAGCATGTTAGGAAACACAAGGTACCTGTGTTTCCCAGCCCAGACTTTTCCAAGATAATGGCAGAGACACTTCCGACAGACAGCGTTTACAAATCATTATTAACTAAACAAAGCTCTTTAAAGAGAGTCACCCCAGGGCACTCTGGCCTCCGTTGAAACAGACTTTTCAAAAACATTTATGGACTTAAATAAAACTCATTTCAGAACACCAGCAAAATTGCCTCCAGGTTGCATTCTGGCTTTGCTACCAGTCTAGTCCTTAAAATTACTCACCAGGAAAGGGAAAGATTTTTTTTTCCTAGCCAAAGGGTTCCCGTGCATGCTGCTCAGCTCTGAGACTCCTGCCAGAACACAGCTGGCCAGATGTGGGTGGCTGAGACTTGATGCAGTGTATATAACAGATTTTCATTATTGTTATTACTACTATTATTATTATTATTGTTATTAGTATTACAGCCTTGTCTGAAGTTTTGCATAGGCAAGGGGTAGGAGTTAGAAATTGTGTAGCAGAGGGACTAAGGCATAATGAGACCAAATTTTTTTGCCCTTGGACACACAGGAAGTTAGTGGCAGAGCTGAGAAATAAGCTCAGCTATCCTAGAATCAAACCAACCTCTTTAAAACAGGTCTAACTACAATATTTTCAAGGTGTCCATCACACTGACATCCAAGCTCCTGTCCCAAGAGTCTGACCTGCACAGATACTACTGTGCTCTGGAAGCTGTTCTTTATCCTCCTGCCAGTAAATTCAAAATCCTCATCAATAAGAGGGGAGAAATGGTTGCAGAAATGCATTTGCTGGTAACTTTCACTCTCTAGCTCATATTGTTAACACACCCAACTCCGAATGCTGGATCACAGATGGAAATACTCATTGGCCTGATGGATTTATGGATGTCTGGATCCTTGTGGCAGTACATATTGCCTTCAGAACAACATTTTCTTCACAGTCAGCCAAGTCTTGGTGCAGTTGAAGTTATTGGAAGTTTTGCCACTAACATTAATGAGATCAGGATTTGGATTTGTGTCTGCAGAGACAAAAATAACCCAGTATTGCAAATTGGAAAGTAAGAGTTGAATTAAATGAGGTGAGATTGAGAAAAAGAGAGACAAGGATTGATGTTCTTGTAAGATTTAGGGTTGAGTTTTGCCCCATCTCTGTGTCTCCTTGTTCTGAAGGAGGTAGTCTCACAACTACACAGATCAGCATTTGGCCCAGAAAGAAATGTTTCATTTCACAGCAATGAGATGTAACCCCAGTCTGTACCATTGGTGACCAAAAGCTGTCACTGTTGTGGCACTTGCCTGGTGCCCTGTGTGAAGCCAGATGTTGTTCTCTGCCTGGTTTCCAGCAGGTAATTTTCTGCACAATATAAAACTTCTTAAGTCCAAGAATAAGATTGACACACTGCTAGATCAGTCTTTTCTTCCAGGTGACAAGCAACAGGAAAACAGGAAATGGCCTCAAGTTGTGCCAGGGGACGTTTAGATTGGATATTAGGAAAAATTTCTTCACTGAAAGGATGGTCAGGCATTCAAACAGGCTGCTCAGGGAAGTGGTGGAATCACCATCCCTGGAATTGTTCAAAAAACATGTGGATGTTACATTTGGGGACATGTTTTAGTGGGGAACTTGGCAGTGCTGGGTAACTGGTTGGACTCAATCTTAGAAGTCTTTTCCAGCCTAAATGATTTCTATGATTCTAAGATATACCAGAGGACTGAACTGACCTTTGGCCTAAGAACAGTCCAAATACTTTCTTTGAAATAAATCTGTGGAAGAGATTGGAGCAGGGACAAATGACCAAAGAGTTTTAGGTAAGACAAGCCCATGCTCAACTCACCTGAAAGAGCTGGCCTGGGAAGCATTGCTTGCTGTAAGCAGTTATGACTGAGCATGTACCATGAAGCACAAGATATTTCAGACAACTGACCCTTCTGGGGTGATTTATAGCCAATTTGGTATAAAAGCACAGTTATAAATGTCACAACAGTCTAAAGGGGTGCCCTGGTGGCTGACAGGGAGGGGAGGGTGCTGCTTTGGTGAAGGCGGGTTTCACAGTCAGAGCAAACCACAGAGGCTGATAACAGCTTGACATTGCCCCAGTGGTTTTGAGGCTGCTCTGAAACCACCAGGAAATCTCCATCTGCATTTGGTGGGGCTGGAGTGGTGTGTCACCTTCTGCAAATCACCTCCATCCCCTCCCAGGGAAGAGCACTTTACCTAAAAAATGTTGAAAGCTGAAGCAAAGACCATCCACCAAGTTCACTGAGCATCTTCGATTCAGCTAGAGAGGAAAAACCCATTGAGTGCAAGACTTTTCACAGCTCTGCCTTGAAAAGAGAGATGAAATCGTCCCTCCTGAGCTGCTGTGCTCGGCCAGCCCCAGCTGTGAGCTCACAGCCACTCTCCTCCAGAGCGAGCGAGATAGAAATGCGGAAATCCCACCCGTGGCTGATTACACAAGGCAGGTGTGATGCCAAAAACATCGTCACCCACTTCCCTTGCCAAGTACCTGGATGCAGCATGAACAATCTCCTCCTGAAGACAGCTCCGTCAGCAATGAGCGCATCCCCCTTGGAGATGGGATGACTGGAGATGCAAACTAATGTGCCTGTGAGCCTTTCATGTGCAGAACTGTAACAGATGTTCAAAGATCATCCTCTGGCACTGGGAAAGTGTCTAGGAGGCCCTGGATAAGTGTTTTCTTGGCACACTTCTTTTTTTCTTTTTTTTTACATGAGCTGAAGGGGGAAAGTTCCTGTTAGTGATTATTTTCTGTCTGTGAGCAAAGGGCTTACGATGAGTGTCCCAGCTCATACATCAGGGAATGCCAACCAGATAAATGCAGCTTTCCTCTTCCCAGTGGGTCCCTGTGTTTTAGCAGGCTTTACAAAGATCCCTAAGACATACTTTTTTGTGACACCAGCAATTAAAAACCTGCAGCTGGAAGTACCTCACACTTCCTCTGATACAAAACTGTGAATCTCACCACAACACTGTGAATCACAGGTGATGCCCATGAGAATCTCAGCCAACAATAGTGATTTATGTAGAAATTATGTTGAAGCTGAGGAAAAGGTGAGAATAAAATGTTGACATGAGTGTGTTCTGCAGGGCTGGCCCCAACCCCAGACAATTTGAATTGCAGTGATGTGGACCTCATTCTTATGGTGGTCAGTTTCCTCAATAAGACTTCTCAGGCTTGGCCATTCCCTTCTCTTAATAAGAAAAAGTTATAGCAGACTTGTCTTCTAATACCTTGATGCAAAGTAAGTCAGCCCTTATGATGACTAGACCCTTGCCAACAGCACATGAGCATAAAGTTTTGCAATTCCCTGTGATTCCCTGCCAGCAGAGCCCTGGGTTTCTTTTGGGATGCAGTGAGGTGGGCATGGGCACAGACAGCTCAGCACATGGATGGCTTTTGGGACGTGACCAAAGGATGCAACTCCTGTCTCAGTGCTCTGTGCAGTAGGACCTGTCCTCAGGACTTGTCAGGAATAAAATCATAGACTCATTAAAGTTGGAAAAGATATCTAAGATCATCAAGTCCAAATGGAGACCATGACCCTGCCCTGATGTGTAAGTGAGGGCAGAGCAGGTGAGGACCACCATCTTGTGGTGCTGGTGGTCAGAGGTGGCTACAGCAGGTCATTGAAGCTTCAGAAAACATGAGCACTTATTAGAAACACCTAAAAGGTGATGCTGGTTGTGGAGCTCATTGCAAATCTGACTGGATGTTCCCCTGGCTCTTTATCCACATGGAGTGAGGTGATGCCCACAGCTCCTCTTTTTAATCTTGGAATCATAGAATCATTCAGGTAGGAAAAAATCTTTAAGATCATTGAGTCCAACTGTTAATGCTGCCAAGTCCACCACTAAACTGTGTCCCCGAGTGCCACATCGACACTTTGAGGGATTATAATTCCACCACTTCTCTGGGCAGCCTATTCCAACGCCCTTTCAGTGAAGAAATTTTTCCTAATATCCAATCTAAATCTCCCCTGGCACAACTTGAGGCCTGTCTCTTGTTACTTAGAAGAAGAGACCAACCTCCTGTGGCTACAACATCTTTTCAGAGAGTTGTAGAGAGCAAGAAAGTCCCCCTGATCCTCCTTTTCTCCAGGTTAAACACCCCTAGCTCCCTCAGCTGCTCCTCATCTGACCTGTGCTCTAGTTGATCTTGCCCATCTCCCAGAATGCTACACCATGTATGGGCTCTTTCCAGCTGTGGGTTTATTTGATTTGCAGGTTGGCGAGGCTTTAAAGTTCCTATTTACTGTTTCAGCTGAGTAGTCAAATGCCTGGCACAAGCAATCAGGATCACATCTAGCCAAGTCTGTATTCCTGCTGTGATACCCCATGGCAGCAATTTTGTTTGCCTTACTGGGGACTGCCCATCCCACCACGACATAATGCCTGCAGGGCACCACTGCATCCTGCAAAACCCATGGCAGCAAGTCCCATTTAATCATGAGGAGCTTTTTTTCGGGGCAACTAAAATGTGTTTGTCTCACTCTATGGGTTTGGCATGTTTACTGCAGAGCTACCTAACTTTAACCAAGAAGGAGCATTGATCCTCAGGGTCTGACCTGCAAAGCATGAGGACGCTTTTCACTGATTGCATATTGCTTGGAACAGATCTCAGCTGACTGCTGAAAATTTAGACATTTTTCGTGCTGTTATTGGGACAGAGAAGACACAGACATAGATAAATAAGGCATAAAAGATTTTTTCTAGTATAGATTGGAAACCACAGAAAAAACTCACTCAATCCCTCTCCTTCATTTTTCTGTGGTGTGTTTTGAATACCCCATTTTGGTAAAGGAATATTTCACTATTAAGCTGTAAGAGGAAACCTAGCATGGAATGGCCATCAAAGTTAATAGGAGTTTTGTCCCAGGTGTCAAAAAAAGGACAGAGCCTCAAAATAGGATTTTTACAACATCTAATAAAAACTAGAGGCAGTTTCTCCCAGTTTGTGCTGGTAAAACAGTGATTTCTCTCCCACTTTTCTGAATTGTGTTTTTAGCAATGGGGCTATAACAATTTAAGCTTGGTTGCAGCCTCACTGAACATGGAGATTAATTAATTAGTATTTATAAATTGCTTTAAGATCTGCAGCTGGATAAATGCTAAGTAGTCTTATTGCTGTAACACAGATGAATTTGCTTATCTTTCATGTAAATCAGCTTAAAACATTACCCTGAAATTAACAGCTCTGGGGTTAACAATAAGCTCAACCACACACTAAACTGCAGCGCTTATCATATCACAACATTGCCCTTATTAATTACACACCCTGCTGTGGTTTTTGGACCAAAATCAGCTCCACTTCAGACATGGGCAGCCGGACAGCTCTGGGAGGAAAGCATTTGTAAGTGCATGACACACATGTTAATCATGAAATTAAACAGATGGCCCAGTCACTCATCAGTGAAAGTCCACCCGGGGCCGTAAGAAAGAAGGAGATTTCCTATGTAACATAACAATTTGGACATCAGAAGGTTTCAGGTTACAAGGTTTTTCTTTATCCTCCACCTGAAACTTTTAAGGGGTAACGTCAGGGAATTCCATCCGGACTTCAGATACTAATCTAGTTTTATGCTGTTTTGATCCGTCTTTTGGGAGCTGGCAGCCAACCCTTCGACTTCACGTAAGTGTACACCGTGCAGCAGATGGACCAGCCCTCTGCAGCCACTGAGAAGTGTCTGGAGCTCACAAATCCCCAGTGTCTCCAGAAATCCTCACATGTGATGAGCTCATAAAAGAGCCAGACCCAGCACTCACTGCATCATGCACTGGCAGGATGGGTTTAGGGACTGAGATGCAGGGGAGCAGGAGCAAATATTCACCTGTGGCTCATCCGTACATCTCTGCTGAAGCCACGAGTGTTGGATCTGGCATTAAACCTGGTTTCAGGCTGTGTAACCACTAAGCTCACACTGAACTCAATCTGCAAGTTTTGCTTAGTCTGAGCAGTGTGCACAAGTAATACCTGCTGTTGGATTGCCTGGAATAAAACCATAAAAACAGGATAATGAGATGAATTAAGACTAAAAACCAATACATATAATTATAGAATAATTTAGGTTGGAAAAGACCATTAAGATCATCAAGTCCAACATTTAACCCAGCACTGCCAGGTCTACCAGGAAACCATGTTCCAAAACCCCACCTGCAGTGCTGCATCCAGGTCTGGGGCCCCCAGCTGCAGAAAGATATGGACCTGTTAGAACAAGTCCAAAGGAGACCACTAGGTTTGTCAGGGGGCTGGGGCATCTCTGCTCTGGAGATAGGCTGAGAAAGCTGGGGTTATTATGCCAGGAGAAGAGAAGGCTTGGGGGAGAACTTAGAGCACCTTTCGGTATCTGAAGGAGCTCCAAGAGAGCTGGAGAGGGACTCTGGACAAGTGCCAGGAGTGACAGAACAAGGGGGAATGGTTTCAAACTGACAGAAGTCAGGGCTAGATTAGATGTTAGGAAGAATTGTTCCCTGTGAGAGTGGTGAGGCCCAGGTTGCCCAGAGAAGTTATGGCTGCCTCGTCCCTGGAAATGTTCCAGGCCAGGCTGGATGGTGCTTGGAGCAACCTGGTCTTGTGGGAGGTTGGGGTAGAAACTAGATGATCTTTAAGGTCCCTTCCAGCCCAAACCATCCTGTGATTCTATAACTTTATATTCCTAAGCTCCACTGGTGGTTTGTGCGAACACATCAGTTTACTTTCCTCTGTGACTGAATTCTGAATCCTTCTTCACTTACAGACATGAAAGGGATGATTATCAATATTTTTAAATGTATTTCTGGCAATGGTTAGAAATTTTAACCAAAGTCAGGGTTGTCATGAACACATGCATGGTATGGACAGCTTATGCAGAGGATGATTTACAATTCAGGAGGACACTAAAGAGAAACTAGGGGAAGGGAAGAAAGGGTTATTATCCCCAGAGCACCTAGAGTCAAATTTTTGGTGGTATTCAAACGCCTACTGGTGTTTTCAAAACTTGACATCTTATTCCCTTTGAAAACCTGTTCCAGATTTCCCAAAGTGGTCAGCTCTCCCAACTGGAGATACATTTTCAAAAGAGCTCAGATGCTGAGAAGACAACAGGCAGGTTTTCAGAAGTGCTCAGTGTGGGGCTCTGAGACATTTTGGAGAAATGGAAATAAGAATCAAAACATGCTTTAAAGGTATGAAAAGCCAGGTTTACACATCCTCTATTAATTGCAGCCTGAGATTATATGTTTGGACTTAATCGAAAGTCTTTCTATGAAGAAATTTTTTCATATATTTTGCTATAATTGAATTAAGCAAATATCTACTGTCATCCTCTTCTGCAACACAGAAAGCAATGGATAGTCTTTTCTTCCCATGACATCAAGTTTTCTACACAGAAGACTTCGGGGGAATGAGTTTTTCTCTCTTTGTTTAATATTTACAGAAAGGGATTTTTATTTTATTATGTTTTATTCCCAGGTCTTATGAAATTTCCTTCTGAATCCGAGGCATTTTCATTTTTCTATGTTTTTTTTAAAACTATCTGGGATTTAATGGAAGCCTTAGAGTTTCTATTTCAAAAATGTGAATGAACATGAAAAAAAAAGTGTATTTTACCTATTTTTTCCATGTGTGATAAATTGATTTCACAATGAGGCCAAATTTGGAAAATGGAGCTGCAAAATGCAGAAAAAGGCACCAGTGTGAACTTTTTTCACACACTCCCTATAAGCACAATATTGATCTGATTTTTTCCTTGTTTTCTTTCAAGTACAACAAAAAATTCTAAGTTTGGTAGGATTGTTCCTCATATGCAAAGTCATACGAGTTTTAGGTGCAGCTGTTAGGGGAATGAGGTATCTCTCTGCTATCTCTCCAAGGCAGTGGTGCACAGGGCAGGATCACAGAACTGTTCTCCTGGGCAGTCACAGCAAAAAACTGTGATTGCCTGGGAGAAATGCCAATCCTCAACACCTTGTGGGTGTGAGAACACACAGCCATGACCAGGGCAGGTATCCTGCAAACACCCATGTGGCACTGCCCACAGCCAGAGAGCCCAGGGCATGGGCAAGCTTTGCTTTGTGGGCCCATCACCTTTTGACAGCAAGACAGGAGAGCAGAAAGACCTTCCTAATGCACCCACAGAAACTGGACATTCAACACAAATTTTTCACTGATACAATTTGTGCCATAAGAAATATTCCATCTTCAGTTGTGATAGAATCAAACATAAATGGTTTGGGTTGGAAGGGACCTTATAAAGATCACCTACTTCCAAGCCCCCTGCTTGGAAGTGGAAGGGACACCTTCCACTAGACCAGGTTGCTTAGGGCTCCATCCAACCTATCCTTGAGCACCTCCAAGGATGAGATAGTTACAGCTTCTCTGGGCAATCTTTGCAATGCCTCACCACCCTCACAGTAAAGAATTTCTTCCTAATATCTAGTCTAAATCTCTCCTCATTTAGTTTTGAGCCCTTCCACCTCGTCCTGTCACTCTTATTTTCTCCTCCTTTCTCACTCCTTCATTTTTAGCTTGTAACACCAAAAGGTGTTGGAACAAAGGCTTTCTGATGTTCTCACATTGCAGAGGGTCAGATAAGAAGATCTCACAAGGTCCTCTCAGCCCATTAATCCTCTAGTTCTGTGATATGATTCAATTTCCTGGGGATTATTAACCAGGTGGGGTTAATTGTGCTCAGCTGCAATAGTAAGCCCTCAGCTGCTTCCAGATGGTCAGTGTTCAGCCCTGCACACCAACCTTAACTCCTGCTCTCTGGGTCTATGATCCCTGAAAAATCCAGAAGGTTTTTCCATAGCTACCTGGATACACATCCTTTCCTAGAAAAGGGCTGGAAACAAAGCCCAGAAGTAACAATCCAGCGTTGCTGGACAAGCACTGCTGCATGTGGTGCCTTTATGTTTTGCCCTGCTAAGCAAGGTGTTAATCAGAGCCAAAGTTCTCTAGTCATGGACACCTTGCAAAAAATTTCTTGGTGATCAGAGAGGTCTTCAGCCGCTGCTTATTCCTGGGACACGCTGAGGCAGCTGGGATCAAGCTTTGTCAGCACAGGGAGCTCTGCCTGGATCTAACCATCTGATAAAGGCAGGGCTTGGCTTGGCCATGATGCCAACAGAGGACTTCTGAAATGTCTATGCCTGCTGCTCAGTCACTGGATGTGGACACAGGGGTTTGTTCTGGTGTAACTGGGATGCTGGAATGAGGCACAGGGACTAAATACCCAGGAATAAGCAAGGGTCTCATGCAACAGGAGAAGACAACACATGCCAGCAAGTCTTCATCAGTCCAGCCTAGAGAAAAACTTCACTAGATCTTGCATCTGCCTGACCTAGAACTAAATAAAATATTTACTGTGCCAAAAACTATTATTTATCAGCATTCAGGGTGCTGCCTTCATCCTGGGAAGCTGTGTGCTTACCTTGTCCATGCCCAGCTCCAGCCCTGCAAAGTGCACCCATGAGTGCTGAAAGATTTTACAGCATAGAATCATAGAAAGTTTGAGGTTGGAAGGGACTTTGAAAGGTCAGCTAGTCCAACTTTTCTGGAGTGAGCAGGGGCACCTTCAACTAGACCAGGTTGCCCAGAGTCCCAGCAGAGTATCCAACCCACCTCCTGCTCTGGGAGCTGCTTCCAGCAGAAGAGAGTAGATGAACTGGGAAGGGGTTTTCTTGCTGTAGGAAAACCAAGCAAAGTCTGTGCCAGCTTCCAGCAAGCCACAGGCACAATTTCTGATCTTCATGAAATCATCAACACTCTGTCCTGGGAATACGGGCTCAGATAAACATCCCAGAAGATTTGCTGTGCCAACAGCAAGGAGGGGGAATTTCTTCCCCTTAGTGGGCAACTTATATAGTTCATAAGAAAGATTATTTACCTAAAGAGATTTAGTTAGTCCAAACCTTGAGATATGGAGCATCTGGGCTATGGGACTCCTGCATCCAGGCAGGGGGCACAGGCAGAGACACCCCCCCCACCAGCTACCACGGCTCCTGCAAGGCAGGACAGCTGCAAATAAATGTGCAACTCATAAAACTGGAGGGGCTCTGCAAGCTATTACGTAATTAACAAAGTGAGGGCTTGGAGCGCCCGGCTGCTGCTTCCAGCCCATGGCTGTGCTCTCTTTAGAGTCTGATTGAGTAAAGGATTTTTATTAACTTCATATTTTTTGCTTCTAATTTTCCTTCTCTTTGCCTTTCATATTACAGGTCCTGAGCTCCTCTGGTCTTGTGGTGATGTTTATTGGCACTGGCAAGTTGCAACACCCCTGCAGGCTTCCCACAGACAGACCCCAGAGTGCAGACCACGAACCCAGGCAACTTCATATGCTGCCTCTACTATGAAATTGCTCAGGCACTTCCCTCACAGTTTTCCTCTTGCCTTCCCTGCCTTCCCAGCTGGAGCTGCCTCCCCCCAGCTGTGCCTCTCTTTTTCCAAGAGAAGAGGGAGCAGGCCCAGAAAAACAGCTGGTTTGCGGGGCATTGCCAAATTCATCTTTTTGTTGGTTCGAGGTAGAAAAAAATGTCCCTGTGGGCTGCAGTGGCCACAACTTCTACGTAGTGCAGGACAGACTCCAGACAAGTGGAAGGATGGAGGGAAAGTGGCTTTGAAACATTAGTAAAAGTCTTGGGCATCTGCTTTTGACTCCACCATAGACCTACTTCATCTTCAAGGTCATGTAAATCCTGGCATCAGGGAGGTGGCAGGTGCCCCAAGCCTGGAAAGAGTCAAGGACAGGTTGGATGGGGCTCTGAGCAACCTGATCTAGTTGAAGATGCCCCTGCTCATTGCAGGGACATGAACTAGAGATTTTTAAAGGTCACTTCCAACTCAAATCGTCCTATGATTCTGTGATTTTCAGTCAACCCCATCCAACCTGGGTGCTTGGGAAACTTTATCCCCTTAAGTCCACTTTTCACTCCTTCTATCTTCAAAGACAGCTTAAAAATGCAAAGGTATATTTCTGTTGCCATAGTGCTGAAGTTTGAACACACACTATTTGCTCCAGAGAGCTCCCCAACCTCTCTTTGCAGCAATAAGAACCTTTCTGGAAGCTTTCCACAGTCTGAAAGTGTTGTGCCCTGGGATTTATTTAACCTCCTGCAGTTGCTTGTTGTGCCCCGTCGAACAATGGGCTCTGCTTTGCGAGCAGGCTGGATCAGCTAAATTGGCTTATTCTCCAATGCTCACAGGCACATCTGTTAGCAACAGCTGGCTGCCAGCCCAGCCTCCCTCTTTTAATATCGCTTTGGGGTTTTACTGGTAGTGTCTCTGGACAGTAGGAGACAGAGAAAGAAGCGACAAACCCCCAGAGTGCCACCAGTGAATCCCAATAAAAGGCGAGCGGGAAAGCGCCTGTTTGACGAGCAGCAGTGCCCATTTTTGGTGGCCATCCAGCTGCTTGTTATAATAGCAGGGGAGTGGCTGGGTCACTTGATGATTTATTCCAGCCCCTTGTCCTGGTTGGAAGGAAGCATAAAAGATGCTTTGTTTCCACGAACAGGAGATGGGGAGTGCTCCAGCCTCCAAATCTCCCGCTTGCCAATGGAGTCTGATGCACTCCCCCATGTGGGATCCATTTGAGCCTGAAAACTTGACAAGGAATGTCATAGCAACACCAGGATGTTTCCCCATCCAGCACAGCAGCGGCAGCTTATTTGTTCAGCTCTCAGCTGCTGTGCACAATCAATGCAACATGTAGCATGCGACGGGCTTGAAAGACGTGTGGGTAATCTCTGGCTGTGTAGAAAGGATGGCCTGTCCACAGGGAGTGCTTTTTGAGCCACACTCAGCATTGTTTGAGCTCTCAGGCATCTCGCCTGGCTCTTACAAGACCTTGTCCCTCCCAAGCACTTGTGAAACTTTCAAGCTGAGATATTTCCACCCTTTTGGGGCTGCTGTTGTGCTCAGTGTGGTTGTCCCAATACGGACGCAGCAGCTTCTTTAGGTTCCTACCTAAACAGACTGGAGTTAGGACCCAAAAGGTGATGTTGGATCCGAACTGACACATTTGTGATTATATGTTAATTTATCATATATTTTAAAGTCCCTGCTCTTTAAGGCTGAAAATAAAAGTTAAGGAGCACAGAGAGACATAATTGATGCATTTGGCAGTTTGGGTGGAGCCTGGAGCAGTAGCTCTGAGCAGCAGCAGCTGCTGCCTTCACCCAAATCTGCTGCTGCCCCAGGGGAAGCACACAGGTTCACCTTTGGCAAAAGGCTTCTACAGAGCCCTTTTCTGCACACCTCTGGCACTCTCACAGCAGCTACGGGTGGTTAAGTCTATATGGTTATCATAAATTTATTTAAAAGGAGTTTGTCTCTATGTAGGGCATCTGCCAGAAGAAATTCAAAGTGTTTGTGATCTGTAAGAGGACCTGCACTGGTAGCAGTCTCCTTTATTTTAAATAAATGAGTAGAAATAATTTAAATAATTTTAAAGTCACCAAGTTTAATGGAAATGTCAGAGATCTGTGTGGTAGGACATGGCTTGGGTTTTGCTTCTAATGTCACTGCTGTATTCTGAAGAGACATGGCGTGTGGTGAGATGACTCTGATATATGAGATTATCCCAAGGAAGTAATACATCATTATTTAAAAACATTTCTCTACAGTCCTTTGTGATGTCTGGACATTGATACTGTCCTTTCTGATCTGCGAAATACTTCATGGGGGCATTTTCTGCAATTACTGAGGATATCTGGTATTGTTACTCATTCTTCACAAATGGAAAAGCCCAGACAGGTCAAAAGACCTGTCCAAGTCATGTAGATGAAGAGTTCGGAGTTGAGTTTCAGTTTCCAGACTTAGGAGGAAACATCAAAATAAATAAATATGTGATATGTTTAGGTAACTGATCTTTTCCCATGACCATATATCCACTTGTTTCTGCTCTACTGAAAGCTGCTTCAATGTTTCTCTTATCTACTGGAAAAAGCTTTTCTCCTAGCAGAAGAGTGTCACATGGCAGCCCTCAAGGGAATAGGCAAGAGAATAGTTTGGGGAGCTAAAAGCTCTGCTCAGAAATTACTCAGTCTAGGCTGGATAAGAGGAAAGTGAATTTCAGTGACTTCACTTTGCCATGAAGTGCTTATTTGCCTCAGGATGCCATTTGGGATGCCAGGTTGGATGGAGCTCTGAGCAACCTGGTCTAGTGGAAGGTATCCCTGTCCATGGCAGGGGTTGGAACTAGATGAGCTTTAAGGTCTCTTCCAACCCAAACCATTCTATGATTCAATTATTCTATGGTTTATCAACATGGCAGAGCCAAGGGACATTTGAATCCTTCCTCCATCCTTACTTACAGGACAGCTCCAGACACTGATGGGCAGGACCACCCAAAAGGATCTCAGCCTTTCAGGATTTTGCTTTCTAGTGGAAAAGGAACAGCTGTATTCCCATAGTTTCAGGGGCACCAGCCATCATAGATGGTCCCAGAAGCACTGGCATTTCAAAGGGACATCGCTCCTCAATGTGACTTCCTGAGTTGCCATTCATTTGTTCTCTGGTGGTGTCTTTCTTGGTCACAACCTCTGCCATTGTCACCAAGGCTCTTTGCCATAACAGTGGTTTTTCCTGCCCAGACTATAGAAAAATCCATGTTGGTTTTGACACTCCCTACACCTTCAGAGGGTAAAGCCCAGGCTCCAACTGACCTCACCATGCCTTTCTAGGTCAACCTACAGCTCCCCTCCCTATGGATATTTCCACCTCTGAAAAACTGCCACCCTCTGACAAGTAGTGACTCAAATGAGCTTTAATGACACAGGAAAAAATCTCTGACATTTAGAAGAACCTTTTTATTGTTGCTGTTTCCTTTAGTGTTTGTGTGTTCTTAAACTAGCAGCTCATGCAGGCCAAGGATGCTGTATGGCTGCCTGGAATGCGCTTAGCTCTCTGGAAACACTGCCATTAAAAACTAATAAATGTCAAGATAAACTCCATAATCACTGATTGTTGCATCCAGACCTGAAAACTCCCTGGATTGCCTTACCTTTAAGCAAAACCACCATCTCGCTGGATTGACACATTTTTTAGGGCCAGGAGGCACTATTAGATTTTGAAATTCAGCCTCCAGGGACAGATTCCAGGCAGAGATCATCTAATATCCACAGCAGACTTGCTGGAAAGCTGTGGAGTGCAGGGCTAGAGTGTGGCTACAGCAGCCCCAATGTTTTACTGTGAGCTGTCTATGTTCAGCCATGAGCTGATCACCATCATAAGGTGACCTTGTAATCCTGGTCACCTGCTGGTCCAATTAAATTATGGACATCTGCAAAATATAAGCCAAGAGACTCCCTGTGTCCCTGTGGCACACCAGTTGTGTTTTATAATGATTCCAAAACAGTTCTAAGTGAAAACAAGCCACCCGGCACAAGAGCTAACGCAGGCAGGGTGCAGAGCTGGAAAAGAACTGGAAAAAATTAACTTCTGGTATATATTTCCTACGGTTCCTTTCAGTTAACTCACTGCAATGCTTAAAATGCTTCCTCGCCCTATGAATCTGCTGTGGTGTATTTAACACATTACCAGTATAAAATGATTCAAGTGCAAGTTTCTTTTATCAGCGAAGTCCAAACTACTTCCCTCCCTCTAAACATCTGAACCAAAACCACGCATCTGAACACTCCCTGAACATTTGGGCAAGTTTGGATCTTCAACCTAGCATCATGTACAGTCCTAATTTGTTAATAGGCCCACACCTAAGTCTCAAATCCAAATGTTGCTGGATGTGGAGTTTGTTTATTTTAACAAAAGTGATCCAAAAATTCAGTTCTAGGAGACTTAGGCTATAAGGGAGTTTGGTTCTGACAAAAAGCGACCACTCATGACCTTTCTCTAAACAAAACAGAAGGAAGAAACTGGAATTTTACCCTTCTTGTGTTTGGACAGAGATTTCTTTTTTTTTCCAAATTTCTCCTGGCAAACACCTTCTTTTGGGACAAACCAGTGAGATTTTACAAGGTGAGGAAATTATATATGTCTTTGGAGATTTGTCCTAAAAGGATTTGGGAGGGTGTGTTTATTTTTGTCTTTGTGGGGTTTTTTTGGTTTGGTTTTTTTTCATGAAGGAAATTATATTGGGGCTGTTTGGGGTTTTGGGGGGGTTTTTTGTTTGTTTTTTTGGGGGGGTCTTTGGGCGGTACAACCATTCTGTGCTAGTTTTGATACCAACACAGTGAGAACTCATGGACAGAGATGAGCAATCACAGGACAGTTTGGTCTTTACCTCTGTCACGTTGGGAACGACGAGTTCCTTGGACAGACCTTGCTGATGGTGTCCTCTGTCATGCTGCCAGAGTGGTTCTCACCCAGCTTCCATGTCTCCCAGGCTGCTCCCAAGGATGGTACAGGAACAGGCACACTCCTAGGACTACTTCCAGTAGATAGCTGGATGCAGTTTTAGAGGATAACAGCTTAATAGGGTGAAAGTAACCAGACTGTGAGTCTCCAAGCACAAGAATCACTCCTGGCAATGTTTGTTTTATCAATACAGATGTAGCCATTGAGGTCAATGACACAGACTGGACAGATAGACTCATTTAAGTACTCTGAGAGAGGAAGGCTGGAAGAAGATGAAAGTCTGCTCTCTAAATGCTCTGCTTTTTAATCCACAGGAATAACACAGCAGCAGCACTTAATGCTATGTCACCAACCCAAAATCACAATGCTAAGCAAGATGTTGAGCTTTCCTTCTGAGAACATCTTCGGCCTCTCAGACCCAGTCATTAGATCTTTTTGACAGTGCTGTCAATCAGCAACTCATCCAAACCTCTGGAAAGCCCTAAACCCTGAAGTGGAACAAGTCAAACATGTGCCATAGAGTCTGGCAAAAAAGGCACAGACACTTTCTGTTCACCACACCTTGTCATGATCATAGAGCCATAGAATCATAGAATAATGAAATGGTTTGGATTGAAAAGGACGTTAAAGGTCATCTGGCCCCAACACCCCTGCCATGGTTGCTTCATGCCCTGTCCAACCTGACCTTGAACACTTACAGGGATGCAGCACCCACAGCTTCTCTGTGCAACCTGTGCCAGTGCCTCACCACCCTCACAGTCAAGAATTTCTTCCAAACATTCAATCCAAACCTATTCTCTTTCAGACCTTCTTCAGATGTGTTTCCAGTGCTTGGAACCACTGTGGGTTTCCAACAGGTTCCACAAAAGCCAGAAAGCAGCTTTTTTGCATGACAGGTTATTTTTTTTATACCTATTAGTCAGAAAGGACACACTTCTGCAAGGAATCTAAACTGTACCTTAAAATCATGATTTTATAGACCATCTGGCTTCAAGTCTATGGGAGATATGTGCACACAAAGCCCACTGGAAGAGGATGCTCAGGTGATGATGGTTGTTCATTTTTTTTCACTCCAAGTTTCTGTCTAGTTTCAGACCACTTTCATCTCCCTGTCTCTTGAGCACTGTCTCACTGTGCATCTGTTTTCCCTTTTCATTTTCTCCCTTCCCCCTCTGTTTACTTTTATAAGCAGACTGTTGTTTTTATTCAATTCCCCTTGGTTTTCTTCGGGTTTTCCAATTCTTCTAATCTTCTCTGAGGCTCTTCCATTCTCTCCACTTACCTTCCAACTTGGAGTGCTGCTGGGGCCCTGTTTCAAATTAGGTCTGTTTTGTCTTTTTTACTGGAGTTTTCTTCTTCCCTACGTTGTACAGGAGCCACCTTTTTAAATTTTTTTTTTTCCTCTTGCTTGTGGTGGTGTGTTTTTAGATTTCTAGTGGTTTGTCCCATCCCTATTCTGTAATGGTTTGTTCTGTTAAATGTATACACCCCTTATTATGTCAATTCTCAAATTCCTCTGCAGTTCCTCCCCTTGTTCCAGACCCTTCCCTGTCAATTCTCCAAACCACTCCCTTTGTTCTGGCACTTTCCCTGTCAGTCACTAAACCCCTCCTGGGAATTCCCCTAATATTCGACAACCCATTGGCCCATGTGACTTTCCCAACTCCTCCCTCTGTCTTCATTGGTTACCTTGTTATGTCAATCCTTCCCTGACCCCTCCCTTCCTGGTTGTCTATTGGTCCGTCCCTATCTCCTCCCCTGTTTCCTCCCCCTGTTAAATACTGCTGCACACCCTTGTTTCGTGCCTTTCTGGGTTCGTCTCTCTTCAGTTATCACTGGGTGAGACATTGTAACAACTGCCTTTTTCAGGTTGTCTGATAGGATAGAAAGGGCTCTGTGGGTCTGCCTCCCCAGAGTCCTGAATAAACTTGGACTGTGACACCCCAGGAAGGTGTCCTCAATTCCTTCGCCCATTGCTGATGCACTTCCATCAATTGGGACTTAGTCTGGCATGGGGCAGGCGTGTAAAGATTCACGTCTGTCCTAAGGTGCTGTCTGTCCTAAGGTGCTGTCTGTTCTAAGGTGCTGTCCTGCCTAAGCATTAAGCATTGGGGCAGTTCCCCACCTGACTGGTGACCACTGTCGCAGGGAGCAGCCGGGTGGTGAGAAGCCGACAGCGGCCCGACCACGTCACTTGCTGATCAGAAGCCAGGATATTACTTCTTCACTGTTGTTGGTTTTATTCATTTATGTATTTTTCTTTCCCCAAGAAAGAGAGTAGATGGCTGTTTAAAAAATGTTTACACTCCCATTATAGCAACTGCTGTGGAAATTGCTTTCATGCATACGAAACTGTAGTAAAAAAAGTCCATCTTAATAGCCTCTCTCTTTCTTTTTACCTCAAAGCATCTTATGAAATATAGACCAAATCTTGCTTGCCACCAGATTTTCTTAGCCAAAGACCCTCAGAATGTGGTCACTGAACACCCTGGTCCTCATCAAGCCTTTTTAAATCTGTCACTGAAAAGTCAAAAGCATCCTTCTGAGCCAACAGAAAACACACAAATTTCCAGTGTAACATCTTGTTGAGGTCTCCTGTAAGATTTGCCAAAACCAAATCACCTCCAGGAACCATTCACATAGGAGCAAACCTGCCATTCCTGGCAGGAAAATGATCTGAGGGGAGAATTTCTCACTGGGTCTGGTTCATAGTCAATGTTACCTTGTCCTGAGTAGTACAGCAGGGAAAAGTGAGCATCACAAGGGATGACAAATTTCATTAGCAAGAAAAAAAGCTCAGAGAGTGACATGATTTCATCTGCTCATTTCCTTTTATTTTCAAAAAAAAGCAAACAAAATAAAAATTAGTTTCTGCACTTGGCACTCTTCTGTCCCCTCAGAGCTTAAGGGCTCTTTTTAGCCTCTGGGGAAAAAAGTAGAGCTGAACAAGATGCATAAGGGTAACAGAATCAAATTCTACAGTAATAAAATTTGTGGGAAAAATTATCCACCAGCTTAGAGAATTCCACCAGTGCTCAAAGCCGTAAATGTTTGGCAACACAGGGCATTCAAGAAATCCGAACGGGTAGTGTTTGATTCTTTGAAAGCTTTCCTTCTCACTCCCCTTTGTTATGTTCTTTTCATGCTTGATTCTTATGAGCAGAAGTGGTTAACTCAGGAGTTTATGAAACAAGAAACTTGGCTTCCATTCCTGGCTCTTGCATTCACTTTCTGCCTGGTCTTGGAAAAGTCACTTAAAACTAGATCTGTGTGCAGACTCGGGTTGTTCCAGGCATCAGGCACTCAGGATCTCTGTCAGCAGATTGCATGAATGAATAGGATTACCCAAAAACATAAAGCAGAGCTTAAAAATACCTGGCAAAAGAAGCAGAAAACAGGAGGATGGGCAAAACTCAGGGCTTCTACATTCCCAGTTCTGGATGAAGGAAGAAATGATGTTCAAAAGTTAAGTGTTCAGAAATCAAGTGGACATGGCACTTCATGATACAGTTTTGTGGGCATGAGGATATTCAAAAGTTGGACTTGATGAGCTCAGAGGTCTTTTCCAACCCTAATGATTCTATGTTTCTATGATTCTATGCCTATCTGGGAGACTCCATCTGGGATTTTCAGCTCTGAATCTCTTTCTAGATTAGGTACTTAAGTCATATTAGATCAATTCTATGGAAACCTTCAGGGTGATAAATTGTTTTTTGACAGTGGAAGAGGAACATGGGGAACATGGAATATGTAAACATATTCTCAAATATCCTTTACACATGTTTGAGGCAGGAACTTTAACCTACATGTTGACTTTTGGGGTAGTTTTTTGATCATCTCTCTGGTGGGGTAGGCAAACAAGCAGCAAACCAGTCCAGTACAGCCACTGGTCTGTGGGATATGGTGGGACACATGGCAACATCAGAAAGTTCCATTACTACCTCTGGTTGGTGCAAAGCCAAGTGTAACAACTATGTCTGAGGAAGTACAATAACTGCTCAAAGAACAACATGCCCTGAGGCAGGTCCTAGAGGAAGAACCATGGAACAGGCAGCCTGAGAGCTCTGCTTTGCCTCTGATGTGACACAGGGGTCTGAGCAGGATGACAGTTTCAAGGCTGGTGCAGTTTCTCTGGTGGAGACTCAAGGCCCATGAGGCTTTGCCAGCAGTAATTTGAAGGTGTACAGCCCTCAGCCACAGGAATTTCAAGGATTCCTGTAAAATACTGTGTTGGAAGTAGCACTTGGGTCCATTTGTAGCTTTAGCTCAGAAGCTTGATTCTGTGATCTGTCTGCATCCCTGAGAGCTGGATTGCTTCATGAAAGATTTGAATATTCATTCAATCCAGTTGCATTGAGGGGGTGAGCTGGAGTGAGCCAATTGTGTAGCATGTGTGTGTTTAAATATTTCCTTAGAGGTTTGTTTTGGAAAGCCAAAAAAGAACAGCACAATGTTAATAAATAGTCCTATCAAATGTTTATGATGCCAAAGCCATAATATAAATCAATATGCTTAGATTTGAGTATGATAAATATACCTTGAAACAAACGAGTTGAAAATCATTTCCTTTTTCCCCTACCTGCCAATTTTTCTGTAGAAAGTCCTTTGTTTCTTCAGCTACTCCCGATAACATCACAGCCACCTGAAACAGCTCTTGGAGCAGACCTTAGAAGCAACCCAAACCCCAGAAATTGTGTAGACACACATGCACAGTGAGAAAGGGACGTGCTAAAATGCTGACTAGTAAGAATCATTGTTGTTTATAACAAATTAGGGAACTGGGACATGTGTGTAGTCCATTGGTTGGGTGAAAACCCCAAAATCCTGGCAACAAATGGTGCACAAGCTTGTTTTTTCTGCTTGATCCCCTACAACGGGATGACAGTAGAGAGAAAGGAAGAAGCAAGTGTTTTCCAGTGGTCGGTAAAACAATTGGAGGCTTCAGTCACAATAAAATGGTTTTGCCTCAACACTAAGGACCAGGCATGGGACTTGGTGTTCGTTTTGCCACTCTCTTACACTCTTTGGTTTTGTTTCTGGGTACAGACTCATGGCTACAGAGCATCCGTAGCCAAAACTGCTCCCAGAGTCAAAGCTGGCATCTACCAGGGCAGCAACGGGGATCCAGGAGAAGACATCAACCGCAGATGTTCCTCTGTGAGGAAACCTTCTATAATTGCATTTTTGGAGTCCACACCCCAATTCTGTCACATAATGTCAATGGTGGGGTTTCTTCCAGTCATTCTTGTCATAAGGTCTTTGATTGCTTGGACCAGAGAGCTGTTCCTTCCTGTCTGAAAGCAGCCATCCCACTGCTAGACTAGACTGAATCCTGCTTTTCCAGGATGAGAAGCAGATGGGATTTATGTCCTAAAGCTATGATGGCTTTTCTTTCCTTTAAAAACATCCGAAGGGCACATATTTTGCTCACTGTGTATTTTAGCTACTGGCAAATGTCTCTAGCCATGCTAGAGAGCTGATTATATCCCTCTCAAACTTCCACTTTGGATGAAAAAGGTCTTAATAGCAGTTGCTAGCAAAAACATTCTGGAATGGATTTGTTGATAGAAGATGACTGCTGTGCTTTCAGAAGGAAAATTAAACTGAAGAACAAGTATATTTAAGCTTAATTGCTTTAAAAACAGAACACATGCTATATTATAATCTGTACTTCAGTGGAAAATGGAATAATCCAAAGGGCTGAATTTCATACTGTGCACTAGAAAAGTCATGTTAATTTGCAATGAATCCTACTTGCTGGTTTATATCAGAATATGTATATAAAATGCCTCAGCACCACTGGAGAACAGTCTGCTTGGATTCTGATAGGACAATGCAGTAAGATTCAGATGCAATTTTCAAGAATATAATTTTGCAGATCAAGGTAATCTTACCAAAACCCATTTTTTAAACTGGATCCAATTCCCTTGGGTGGCTGGGTAACCTCAATGTGACATGTGTTCTCCAGACTCACTGCTAATGGCCTTGTCTCTGGTGTTATGTGGCATCTTCTCTTTGGGCTCTGTTAGACATGACACACTATTAGTGTGGTAATAAATGCAAATAGCAGTTCTTCCCTTGTGAAGTTTTTAATTTCCATCTGCTACAAGATCATCTTTGAGTCACTACCAATTTTCTTCAATTTTGGTACTCAAAAGGAGATAGTCCCAGCACCCGATTTTCATTTTGGAAAACTGGAGCTTCCCCATGTATGTGAAATAGAGTCAGACTCAGACAAGTCCTTTCGTCCAACAGACCTGGACCCTGAAGGTCTGAATAAATCCCTCAGATGTCCATAAGCCTAAATATAATTTCAAACCTCCAAATGCTCATTGATTTCATAGCTCAGAAATTATTTGCTTTAGCAAACAAATAAATAAACTGTCAAACAACTCCACAGTTTTTTACTTGCTTTTTACAGTTACCTTCTTTACCCTTTCCTCTTACTTCCTATTTGTCATCACATGGCTCTTATGGAAAATGAGGCCACCTCACAGGAATGGACACTAGCAAATCTAGTGTTGTAGGTCAAACATAGCACTTTCTGAACAGCTAAACCAGATGTAAGGCATGACAGGAACAGCAAATCCCATTACAGACCCGAGTGCTGGAGATGCCAGCAGGTAAATGGCCCTGTGTTGGTCAGACTTCACCACACTGCAGTCCTACTGTGCTAAAAGTAAGCTTTTTTAATGAAATGTCAAAAGATACCAAACCATGAGCAACTCCAGCCTTCTTGTAGCTCTGAAGGAAGGAAATAATCCATCTCAAGACGTGTTGAGCCTGTTCGCATATAATAATCTATGTCAAGTTTCTTTGGAGCTTGTAAACCAGGGAAGAATAATAAACAAGCGGAAGCTGAAAGGGGTTAGAGGGAACCTGGTTTATATAACAGGAATTCAGCTTTGCTGCCACCAGGATTTCAGCAGGTTTCTCATGACAGCCTTACATCAGTCTCTTCTCACTTCAGCGAGTTTTGAGTAATTTTCCAAAATTCTTAAAAACCTGATTTTTGAAAGAAGTTTTAATGTAGTACAGATCATGCTATTTGTTCCCAGAAAGAACTGCAAATATTCAAGGCCAGATTGAATGGAGCTCTGAGCAACCTGGTCTAGTTCAAGATGTCCCTGCTTTTTGCAGGGGGTTGGACTAGAAGTCCTTTCCAACAAAAACCATTCTATGATTCTAACTGCATAATTTTTTCCCACCCATGAAAACATCCTGAGCAAATAATCAGGATACTCCATCAAGTCATTGCACCAGCTACCTCAGGCACAACCCCGTGTGAAGCTGAGACTGCTCTCTGGGGAATGATGGGGTCCAAGCTCTGCTGAGGGACAATGTTACTAAGCTGACATTAGATGAGCTGTACTCCTTTGGGAACACAATGGCTTGGGAATAGTGCTGAGCCATACCCTGGTGACATATTTGCTTCACAGCTATTGCCAGTGTTACATTGAGATGTCAGCCATGTATTCTGTGCTGCATCAAAAGAAAGGTCAAGAGGGTGGGATCCTCCCTCTCTACTCCATTCTCATGAAACCTTACTTGGAGTATTGAATACAGCTCTGGAGTTCCCAATATATGAAGGACATGGATCTATTGGAGTGAGCCCAGAGCAGGCCATGAAGCTGCTCAGAGGGCTGGAGCACCTCTGCTATGGAGACAGACTGGTAGAGCTGGGGGTGTTCAGCCTGGGGAAGAAAAGGCTCCAGGTAGACCTTAGAGCCCTTTCCAGTACCTAAAAGGGCTTCAGGATTGCTGGAGATGGACTTTGGACAAAGGCCTGGGGTGACAGAACAAGGGGGAATGGCTTCAAACTGCAAAGGGTATATTTAGATTAGATATAAGAAAGAAATTCTTTACTGTGAGGGTGGTGAGCCACTGGCACAGGTTGCCCAGAGAAGCTGTAGCTGCCCTATCCCTGGAAGTGTTCAAGGCCAGGTTGGAAAGGGCTTGGAGTAAATTGGTCTAGTGGAAGTTGTCCTTGCCCATGTCAGGGAAGATTGGAATTAGATGATCTTTAAGGTCCCTTCCAGCCCAAACCTTTCTAGGATTCTATGATTCTATTTGCTGAGACTACAGCCACATTTTGTAAACATTCAAGGGGAATTCATCCATGACCCTAAAATGCTCATTATGATGAGTAACTATGTTCTGATTATTTGCTAAATGATGTTCAAGACAATGAGGGAATACAGCAACTGAAATGCTTAGACCTTAAATAGCACATTAATTAAACCTTTTCAATACAAACCTAGGAAGCTGTGTTAGCTGTATGTGTTGGCATCACATTAGAGTGATGGGTAAACTGAGGCACAGAGCAGTGACTTGCCCTGCTGCTTGTACCTGCCCCACAAGCTCTTTTTGAGTTATCATTGCTGCCTGGTCCTACAATCTATAGGGAAGATACATATTGCCAGCAGTAAAGATCCCAAGAGTGATAAGATTATTAGTGTCTGACATCTCTTACACTCCCTGTGTATAGAATCACTGTCCAGTAAAACCAAGGATTATTTTGATAAGCAGCTGGTCTCAGGCAATATTAGTTTGTGGGAAAGTTTCTTGGATGTAGCAAGTCTTCCCTACAAGGCTCATTAGGTTGCATTTTGCTACATTTACTTCACGTGAGCAGTTTCCCTCATATGGATTGACTGTTTATACTCATTTTTCAGCTCTGTTTATTGGTTAAGTTTCATAGCCCTAATCACAAATGCATAACATCCCTAACCAATACAGAGCATCCACCATTTCTAATAACATATGGTCTGACCACTTGACAGTTTAGATGCCATGGTTCATTAATTCTCCACAGGAGTAATAAGCATTTGGTATAGTCATATATTTTAAGCCAATTTATTGTTCCAAAGGGATAAGAAAAAAAGACCTGGTAGAATCTGAGTTTAAACAGTCCCTTGTTTAGTTTTTCCAGATTTGTGCTGCTGTGTGACAACAAAATCAGAGCCACAGGACTTTTGTCTTGGTTAAATAAATGTCACTCCCAATTGATTGAAAGCCTCCAGAGGCAGGAATCTAGTTCATCTCCAATGTTATTCTGATGTGGTCCTTTCCCTTACCCTACTTTGGAGAATTACAAGTAAATTTAGAACAAATTAGTTGCTGCATCAGACCAAAGGCCTGGGAAACTCCCACTGTTGGAAATCAAAACCTCAGAAAGGTTGAACCTGAATTCATGAGCCTCACCAGATTCCTAGAGATATGGGAGGAAGATTTTTAATGGAGAGGGGCTCTGACTACATCAGTGGACAAGGGAAAGTCTATGGATGTCACTTTTCTGGACTTCTGTAAGGCCTTTGATGGTCTTACACTTGTCTCTTATCAGTTCTCTTAAAGACCTTTTGAAAGAAGTTTTCACAGAACTGGGCACAGCTTATGCTCCTTGCTCCCACGAAGAACTGCAGAACTGGAAACATTCAGAGTATGGCTTTAAACTGGAAGAGAATAGGTTTAGATTAGATACATGGAAGAAATTCTTTACTGTGATAGGTTGAGGCACTGGTACAAGTTGCCCAGAGAAGCTGTGGATGCCCCATCTTTGGAAATGTTCAAGGCCAGGTTGGATGGGGCTCAGAGCAACCTGGTCTAGTGGAAGGTGTCCCTGCCCATGGCAGGAGGTTGGAACTAAATGGTCTTTAAGGTCCCTTCCAATGCAAACCATTCTGGGGTTCTATTAGTGTTCTAATTGAGCTTCTTCAGGCGAATCAGTTGATTCTGGCAAATTTGAGGAGGCATTTCATGACAGAGCAATTATTGCAAGGTGTAAGATGGAGGGTTATGTCTCCCTGTGAAATTTTACTGACTAACTGAGACTGAACAGCCAACTTGACCAGCTTGCAGTGGGATGGGTGCAAATCATCAGCCAGGTTGTTTCATTCTTTGGACTATTTGACTGATTCATTTGCTGATTTTCTGCAGTTGCTTCTCATCTTCCCAGGACACCTCTCACCATAAACCCAGAGGCACAGTCTCCTTCGCAAATTCTTTCATGTGGACAAGTTAATTCAGACACAGACTGAGAGGATGAGATGCTATGTGGGCTGTAGACCACACTTTCAGGTCAGCCCGCAAGATATGCAGGACTTCAGCCAACTTATCCTTAAAGAGAATACTATTGTTTGGGTTTTCTAAATTCATTCCTGAAATGTAAGTTACCAATAGAAGTGTGGTGATGGAGAATGACATCTAGTGGCTCCAGTCCACTGGTCTTTAATTGATTCCAGTTTAAGTGCTAGGCTTTGTTTGCTAAAATACCCACTTGTGTTACCATTGGTGGGAGCAGTAGTGAGAACTCTAGTATTCAAACAAGTTATGAGTAACAACCAGAATTTTTATACCTGGTGAAGAAAGATTATCTAGGAAGGGAGCTAATGGGTAGTAGCAGGTTCATAATGATACTCATACCTCGGGAATTGTTAGACACAGGCAATGGGCAGGGTTGTTGACCATAGATATCTCAGTTGAGTAGGTATGATATGTTCCTTTTCTTAACTTGTGAGGAAAGAGTAAAATTGAAGTCAATTACTCTTCAGCCTTCTATTGGCATTGCTGACCAGAACGAAAAATATCCAAATCACAGCAGATCAGAACTGAGAGGAAAAAAAGTCAAGGAGAGTTAATTTTTACTTCAAGACTTTTTCTTCAGGCCTAATTGACACTTTTGAATAAGTCATTTCTCTATCTTGACAACTGTTAAGAGACCTTGGCTGAAAGACAACCTTGTTCACATAATTTCTCTAAAATTCTGTTCCATCTGGACAGAAAGAGTTCTTTTCTACCCTTGAGAAGTGTGACTGGAATGAGGAGTTTGTGACTATGTCTATGCTGCAGGATTTGAGGGAGTACTGTAGCCCTACCTAAAACCTTTATCTGCACAAGATCCCTCATCAGAGCAACACTAAATCCTCTCATTTTCCGTCTCATGGTAAGTTAGCACTAGAAAAGGAGCCTGGGCAGATGGTCAAAAGACATGAGATGCTGCATCCAAGCCCTGAGAACACTGTGCCCCATGTCTACTATTAAATGAAGTGGATGAGAATAGAGTCATGCAATCATGAAAGGTTTGGGCTGGAAGAGACCTTAAAGATCATAGAATCACGGAATTGTGGAATGGTTTGCTTTTGAAGGGACCTTAAAGATCACCTCTTTCCAACTCTCCTGCCATGGGCAGGGACACCCTCCCCTAGACCAGGTTGCTCAAAGACCCATCCAACCTGGGTACAACCTGGGTACAACCTTGAACACTTCCAGGGATGGGGCATCCACAGCTTTTCTGGGCAACCTGTGCCAAGACATCATCACCTTCACACTCAAAAATTTCTTCTTAATTTCTAATCTAAACCCTAAACATGAAGGCTAACAGGCATGTTGGGACCTGGATGTAGCATGACCTCTCTATCTTCTTAAAGGAATGGCTGGATGTAACCTGCCTGTTGGGCAAGTGCCTGCAAGGTCCTATTTCCTAGTGTCTTATAGGGACACTATTTGGACATGGCCAGTTGGCCCCAACCAAAACCAGCATGAGTTACAGCAGTGCAGTGAAGAGATGGTTGCACTCCCAAGTGCCATTTAGATCTATGGCTGGTACCCTTGGGATACCAGGCTGTGCAATCTATGCTGGGATATACCCACCCTACATTCTCTGTATTGTTCAGAGAAGTGATAAAAATCAATGCAAATCACTTCTGTGGAAAATCCTACTTGAGGCAAAGGAATTTTCCAAAAGCGATGAGTTTCTCTTTAGTGCATCATTTATAGGAGCTCTGCTGGACATAAAGCAGAGAAGGCAATTTTGGGGGAAAGTGTGCTCAGTGCTCTGTTTAAATGCCTGTGAAATGTGTTGGCTTTGGCCTCCATAATCACTCTTGGCCACTCAAGATCACCCTTGAAAGTCTTGGCTACAGAGGGTGAATAACAAGGCATGCCTCCAAATTATGTGCAGTTTTCAAATACAGAATGAGTGGCTAGTGATAATACCTACACAGTGCTCTAACAGGCCAAGAAGGCATTCCCCAAAGAAGTAGAGAGAAAAAGAAAGAAACTACTATTATTTTGTAACAAAATACTAAGGCAGGTGAGAAAAGTTGAGCTTAAAGCTTAAAGCTTAAAGTTGATCTTTAAAGCTTAAAGCTCTTAAAGCATCGAAGATGCTTCGATTCAACAAATTCTTACGCACGTTGACATAACTCTATAGCAATACCATTGTATCACTCTAGAACTTGCTGATCCTTAAAACGTGTGCTTCCAGATATTAATGTACTTTGATTTGGCTGACGGTTCTTTTTTAAATGGTGCATTGTGAACCATAGTGTGAAAATGATTTCCTTTCTACGCTAAAGTTTTTACATGATGGCCATGTATTTTGAATCCCTGTAATATTTGACCCATCTTCTTGACCAGTAAGAAAAAGTCTGTGTTGTGTCTTACTTGTTCACATAAACTTTCAAGCCTTCAGAAATATCTCTCTGACCTTCTTCAACTCTGCCTCAATGATTTCCTGTGGCAGGGAATTCCTTAGGCTGATTATATGCTTTAAACAGAAGTATTTCCTTGCATCCATTTTGACTTTGTTGCCTGTGAAATGAGCCCAGCAACCTCCTTTGGTTCTTGCCTTATGGGATTGGATATAGAGAAACTTCCGGATGTTTTTTCTACAAACCAGTCATTATTTTGTATTCCAACATTATTTATATATAATATATAAACAACAATCCACTTATATAAACAGGAAAAATCTAAAAGTTCTTCCAGAACCCTTAGTGACTCACATGCAAGGAAGAAAGAAAACTCCAGAAAATGACCTCAGAAAGTTAGATATACCCAGTATACAGAGCAAATGAAAAAAAAACTAGATTGCTTTTCCCCTCTTTTTTTTTTGTTTCCTTCAGCTGAAAGTGTATTTGTCTGTCTTTGATCTTACTTTAACACTAAGAGACCTGGTTCTAATGTCCCTCTTGTCCCCTGTGGGTCTCTCCCAGACCCTGGCACCATCAACAGTGAGGTTTGTTGGAGTTTTAGAGAGAGTACAGTTGCCCAGCTCTACCTGATGCCCTCCATTCCTGCAGTGGGAACACAAGCCAGGAGGAAAAGTGACTTACCCAGAGCCATCCCCAGTGGGAGCGACAATGGCTGGTGCAGGACACAATGACCCACAGCTTCTTATGATTCTGAGTAGCTTGTCCACCTCAGCAGTATTCCTGCTTCCATTTACTCCCACCACATTTACTGGTGGTTGAAAGTTATGGACTTCAGCCCATGGTATTTTCATGTCGAGATGGCCTGGAGAAGAGGAGACTAAGAGAAGACCTCATTGCAGTTACAACTTCCTCGTGGGAGGAAGAGGAGGGGCAGGCACTGATCTCTGCTCTGTGGAGACCAGTGACAGGATCCCAGGGAATGGCCTGAAGTTGTGTCAGGGGAGGTTTAGGTTGGATATTGAAAAAGATTCTTTCCCCGGAGAGTGGCTGGGCACTGAACAGGCTCCCCAGGGCAGTGGTCACAGAACCAAGGCTGACAGAGTTCAAGAAGTGTTTGGACAATGCTCTCAGGCACATGGTAGGATTCTTGAGGATGGTCCTGTGCAGGGCTAAGAATTGGACTCAATGATCCTTGTGGGTCACTTCCAATACAGCATATTCTGTGATTCTGTAATAAATTTGCTCAAGGTTGTTGCAACTTCAGCAGTGGAGACACAAACAGAGCTGACAACGTCCACCTCTCAGCCTGCTCTGCAACACAGGTTGCTTATTGACTGTGTGATGAATTTACTGTAGGAATCAGTACATAGGTGAGAGAGGGTGGGATGGCTGGGAAACAGGTCAGGAGATGTGAAATGAGTCCTGCTTTACCTCTACTGAAGCTTTTAGCTTTCATCCAGACCATAGAGACTCCTTGAAGGAAATGCTGGAATCTACCAAGGAAACAGAAATTATGAAGCAGGAACATCTGACTTCCCCATCAAGAAACATATAATCACATCCCTCCATGGGGCCACTCTGGAACATCCATGAAATTATGCTGGAGACGACTGGCCTGTTGTGCCAAACAGAAACAGTAAACATGCAGTCATATAATTAGAACGGACTGTTTTCTAGTAAAGGGCTACTATCTCCCAATTCACCTTTCATGAAGAAAAAAGTCTATCATCCCAAATCAGGGATTTCCAAAGGCTTAGCAACTGGGAAGTCTTTCTTCACAGTCTTCCAAGCTAATCCCAAAGGTTTTGTGTTTGCATAGTGGGGCCTTTACAGGAAGAAAACAGTACTTTTAGCCTCATTCGGTAGTAGCTCAGCTGAACAAGAACCCATCGGTTCTCTGAAGACCTCAGAGCTTCAGGATCAGTCTTGTATCAACCCTTGGGATGCAGAAGCTTCCCAGAGGCCACCATACTATACTTGCCATCAGCATATATATGTTTAATCAGCCTCTTGACAGGTAAAGACTGTGAAAAGAGGACAGTTTGTTCTCCCAAGCTGTTCACTCTCTAAGCCCCCTGTTTACTTTGGAAGTGAATGAATAACATTGTGCTGGGAAAGGAAATTAAAAAAGCAGGGTTGTAATTTACAGTAGAGAAAAGAACAGATTTAGGGGCCTTTTTTTTTTTTTGCTCTCCTTCTCCCTCCTCCTTTCCCCCTCTTTTCACTGCTCTGGTTCCAAACATCCAAACGTGCTACAGCTTAAAAAGAGGACCTCAAGCCTTCCTTACTGCTGGCAATAAGAAGTGAGTTACAATTGCCAGTCTCTGTATTCTTGCCAAGAGAACAAACTGCTTCAAGGCAAAAGGAAAAAAAAAAAGAAGGTTTATCAAAACCAAATGCCACTGGAAATCCTAACGCTGCAGAGCCCAATTCAAGATGTACATTGAAACCTATCCCCAGACATTTAAGGAAAAAGAAGAAAATGGATTCTTTAATAGAATATTTAAAATACAACAATTGCTTTGGAGTGAGGAATTCTGCTCTCTCTGGTTCTTATAAAAGGTCTGATTTTTTTTTCTTCATCTCTAAGTAAACTCCCAGCAGTTTTCTTTGAAAGTGGATCCTAGGCAGGCACCTCTTTTCCAGAGAGCTCAACATTGTTCTAATGAGATGTGATAGGTGGTTTGGAGTAGGAGCTGGTCCAAGGAGTGGAGGTATCGCTTTATTGTGTATTTGTTTTTCTTTTAAAATTCAGTGATCTGGCTACTCCTCATTTTCACTTTAATGCTTCTTATTATTTTGTTTCTAACCTGTCCCTTGGAACCAAATCAGATCCAGCTTCCTTCCCCCTTCCAAGCATTCACTGCAAAATGGAAAGGGGGGAAATTCAAGGCTTTTTATTTTTAAACTAGTCACAATTTTGAAGACCAAAAGGAATGAGCAATTCGGACCATCTATTTAGATTGTTGAACACCACAGACCACAGAATTTCATGTAGTGATGTGTCCATTTTGTACAGGAACTGGACAACACTTTCTGGGAAACCACCCAAGCATCAAATCCTGCAGGAGCCATCCCAACCTTGGGCACACAGACCTAATGCGTGAGTATCACCCCTAGAAGTAGAGCCAAGTTTTTGCCTAGAACATTTCCAAGTCCCAATTCAAGACTTTCAAGCTTCCAATAACTTCAAGGGATACTCTGAAACATGCCACATTTGTCCCGAGCTGCACCTGCAGACCATGGTTTGTGCTGTGGCTTTTAAGTTTCATTTCAGAAAACATCTAAGCTTGCCTGTTATCTTTAGAATCTACAGTCAAATGCCAAGTGAGAGGCACACGGCATTGACTCACAGTGATGCAGCAGCCACCAGAAAATGCTATGTTTGAGGTGAGACCAGAGTCCGCAGCCAAACCAACTGACAGAAATATCCCAAAACAGTAGGCAGAGGCAGAAACTGCAGTCAGGCTCTAGTTCCAGATGAGAAACGGGGATTCCTGTTGCCTGTCTGTATGACAGCCTTTCCCACCTTACTTCTGCCCTTAGGGAGGAGTATGTGCCAACCTCAGCCAGGAGCACCATCTCACTCATCAGGTCAAAGCCCAGATCTGACATTGTTCAGCATCACGGCTGAGAAAAGGCGACTGGAAGAAGCAGCCAAGAGTCACTTCCCAAGCTGGCTGTAAACTCGTAAGCCATCACTTAGGTTGCATGTCAGAGCTCAGGACAGCAGGCTGAACCTGCTGGGTGAACCTCAGAGGGCTTTCCAAATTTGGCCACAGGCATAGAGGTTTAACGGAAGGCAAAAGACCGGGGTGAGATCATGCCAGCTCTGTCATGCAGACAACTTAAATTACTCCCTAGTTGCCTCACAGAGTAGGCAGCTTCAATATCATGTGAATTTTTCAGATCCTGAAGGACTTATTTAGATTATTTAAAGATTATTTAAATCTTTTCTGGATCTTTCTTATCTACCCCATGTCTTCCTTATTCCTTGTTCACCAGATATGCCAGGCAGCAACAGCCCCACTGATGCAAATACAGATGTAAGGCTGCACACTATTTTCCTACTTATTGCTGATGGATGCAGTAATTTTATTTCGCTGCGGTATTTCAATTGATGTCCACTATCCATGTGATCTCTTTAATGTGTGAATGTTCTTCCATTATCCTGTTGAGGTTAATTAAGTATCAAATCATCTGTTTTGAAACCTCTTTGATTGGTGCTGAAGTCTTATTTACACCAACTCCTCATCATAAAAGTGCATATGTTTGCCTCTTCCAACTGCAACACAATGAAGCTGTTGCACAAGGTTGTGATGGAGAGAATGCAGTTTAGACCCAGAAAGGAGAATGCCAGAGGAAATAAGAAGTTCTGGATGCAATCCTGGGGCCTCATAGGTTGACGTGAGTTTCAAGTTTTGCTTCCTCTGTAATTGTTACCCTGATATTTATATTTTCACTTATTAAATCTGTGTCACATAATAAAATATGCTATAAATTAAAGGCAGAGTTGGAGCTTTTTCATCTGTTCTCTGCCTGTGTCAGCCTCAGGATGTTGCATTATGGAGCCTTTCCTGGTTCACCAAGCCTCCTACTCCATTATGTCAAAAGCAAAACCGGTGAAATATTCCCTTGTTATTAACTGTTAATGTCTGATTTTTATTTTTTTTTTTACACACACAATGCTCTGAAATTGAAACTGGAGCTGCAGCACATTAGCAGCTGTTAACACATCTCTGTTAGCTTGTCCACCAGCCATGGAGCACCGATCCCTCCTGCTCCGGAGCTGAGCTGCCAAGCTCTGTTTCAAATGAAAGCACGGCTCAACTTCAAAGTGGGCATCCAGAGCAAAGCTTCCTCAGCATCAGAGGTGTGGACAGGCCTTTACCAAGATGCACATCAGTCTCGACATCCAGATCCCTGTGAGGTTTTCCTAGAAGCTAATCTGGATTTGCATAAAAGCAAGGAATCAAGCAAAAGTCTTTCCAGGGTTTAGATGCTGGATTTGAACTCCATGCTATCTGTCGACTAAGCACAGATTCCTACTCCCAGGTTCTGACTGATTTTCCCTTTATTTATGGAGATAGGGAATGGCATGAAGCTGTGTCAGGGGAATTTTAGGTTGGAAATTAGGAAAGGGTTTTTCACCCAGAGGGTGGTTGGGCACTGGAACAGGCTGCCCAGAGCAGTGGTCATAACCACAAGCCTGACAGAGCTAAAGGAGTGTTTGGACAATGCTCTCGAGAAAATGGTGTGACCCTTGGGGATGGCCCTGTGCAGGGTTGGGAGCTGGACTGGATGATCTTGATGAGTCCCTTCCAAGTCAGGATATTCTACGATTCCATGATTCTGTGATTCCATGGCCAGCACAAACATTGCCCATGTCTGTGGGTGCCCTTCTCTGCTTCTTTGCTTGCACATGAAAAGCAGGACATGGCTCCTGGGGAGGTGGTGTAGAAGGGTGACTGGCTTGGGTGGCACCCTGGCTTAGGGGCTGTCTCCTCAGGAATTGGCACAGGGAAGGGAATTGTTGGTATTTGAGTGTTCCTGTATCACCACTAAAATCTCTCCAGTGTTTTAAACAGAGTTCCAGCAGCATTGTCAAAAATTTCTCTAGAAATTGAATAAAGTTGTCAGTAACCTTTAGGGAACTCAGAGGACTGTGGAAATAAATATTAGGATATTATTGGTGGTATCTCAATGAAGATTTTTTTATATGCTTAAACCATATGTCTCAGCTGCATCCAAATTCAAATCTGAGTTCTGATCAGACTTCAAATGTCTTAAATCCACATTGCAATAGCTCCCTGCCCAGGTTGTGAAACCCTTGAGCCCTTGGGCAGGGTAAGTTGACTTGCTTTTCATATTCAGTTTAAAGTGGAGGTGCAATACAGCTATGATTCTGTGATTCCACTGCTGTTAATAATTTCTTGGCTGCTGGCTCCCAATTCATACCAAGATCCAGGAGTGGTGGGAGGAGGGTCCAGTTTTAGCTGGACAAGACACCAAGACCCTGAAATGCAGGGAAGGAGGATGAGGATTTCTCTCTTCTTAATCTGTCATGTCTCTGAGTTCTGTTCCAACAACAGAGCTGATACCAGAAGTCAAGACTGCAAGGAGGTACCACCATAAGGTGTGGTCTGAACTGGGCAGCTGTGACTTGTGCCCCACTGCAGGGGAAGGAGCAGTAAATTCATCCACAACGTAACAGCTCCCTGCCAAAAAGTGAATTTTGATGTAGGAAAAGCTATGTCCATTCCACACCACCTCTGAAGAGACAGTGATCCTTACAATCTCTGAAGGACAGCATCATTCTCTTTCTTCAGTTGTCATTTGGCAATTCATATAAAGGACCTATGAACATGTTCTCCTTTCATATTTTCAGAGATGTAATAGGATAATGTAGTCTGAAAAGGTATGGAAGAGTCCAAGATGTGAATCCAGAGTGAATAAATGGCATCTGTGAATTTCACAAAGGGACCAGACACATAAAATGTGACCAGTTTTTCAATGTAAAACCCAACTTTTCATAAAGTGACTCCTAAGCTCTATGTGCATCATCTTTCATCTTTAGTTTGAGAATAATAACACATGTATATCTCAGACAGGGCAAAACCACATCACCTGAGATGTCTTGATTACCATCATGAGGTAAGACTAGGCAGTATTAAGCAAAGATATTAAGAGGGAATGGGGGAAGAAGAATCAGGTGCTGTGCGCAGCCTAAGTCCAGGTGACATGCTAATGCTTCTTTCTGCCCTGCCATCTCATGGTGCAGAAGTCAGACACAGCACTAAAACAGGGCAAAAGGGTCCCTAAGGTAGACAGAATATAGTGGTGAGTCTTCTCAGGGGGGAAATTAATTTCAGCAGTATCAATTAATGAGTCCTAGCAGAGACACAAACACTGGTGGTTCTGGTTATCTTGGAGAAAGAAAGGCTTTTGTGTGGCAAAAGAGACAAAAAAAATCAAGGGTCAAAAAAGGAGCAGTTTGCAGCAGGAATCTCATTCACTGAGTATGTGTAGTAAGACTACAGCATTAGAAACCATTGCTGTCAGAAGTGATATATGAGTGAAAATCAGTGTTTCAGTGATGCTACTGACATCATGTCAAATGGGACATTTGAATCATAGTCATGGAAAGGTGTTGGTTGAAAGGTACCTTAAAGATCATCTACTTTCAACTCCTTGTCATGGGCAGGGACATCTTTGACTAGACCAGATTGCTCAGGTCCCTGTCCAACCTGGCCTTGAACACTTCCATAGGAGGGGCATTCACAGCTTCGCTGGGCAACATTTTCCAGTGTCTCACCATGCTCATAGTAAATAATTTCTTCCCAATATCCAATCTAACTTGATTCTCATCTGAAAAGCCACCTTGAGGCAAAAGTGGGTCATGGGACCACCTGTTCATTCAGTTGCCATCTCCTGTCACATCTACACACACTATGCAGGATGATTTTTAATTTTCCATCCCTGCAGATGTAACTTCAGATTTGAGATGCAAGGGATTGCTTCCTTTTCTGTAGCATTATTTTCAAAGGGGATCCTATGGAATAAACGACACCCTTAGTTTCTATGTACCTATGTGCTTAGTTTCTATGCCACTGAACGAGACAGTCAGGGATGTGTCAAAATCGTTAAACTCCAGTGGATTTGATTAGAAAAAACTGAAGGGAAAATGAATAATTTTATTGACTGCAAAGGGAGTGAGAGACAGCTGAGTCTGACTTAAATATGCTTATTCTGCAAGCCTAGGAAGGCTGAAAGCCAGTGGCTCTGAATACTTACAGGAGGAGGCATGCAGGCTAAGAAAATGCCATTTCCTATTAGCTTTTCAGTGTAAGGATCACAGCATGGAAGAAAAATATCTGCCTCTGAATCAGCAGAAAGAATGCCATTGGAGCTTCAAATGAATCTGAGCAGGATGGGGGACTGAACCCAGGATGCAGAGTACGGAGGAAGGAGAGGTTATATAAGAATTTACATCAAAGCCAGTTAAATGTGTCTTCCAGTGCCCTGATTTCAGTCAGTAAACAGGAAGGAATGAGTTTAAATTTGTGAAAGAAAATTCAGCAGATAGTCCTATAATTGGGGTCTGGTTTTAAGCATCCCTATATTTCTGCCCAGCAGAAGTGTGGTGTTTCCAGGTAAAGCTTAATAATATCTAAAGGAACAGGAGACAAAGCTGAGCAATGTGAGGCAATTACAGACACTTGCAAGGATTCAGGGAAGTAAAAGGCTTTTTTTTCTGTTCTTTTTGGTGCATTATTCTCTAACTATAAAAATTAATAGGGAAATTCCTCCTCTCAAGGAATTTTTATAGAGAAATCTGAATGTGGTCTTGAAAGAAACTCCAAATTTCAAAAAAAAAAAAAATTGTGGAGAAACCTGAGAAGTTAAGTGCAGTAAATCAACAGGAGTTGATGATCTTCTCCCAAGGGTATGGAAGGAAATGAAGTGTGAAACAGCAGAGATCTGAGTTTATGCAATAAAGGACCAATCCAGGAGCCACTGAAATTAATGGAAAGACCCTCTATCTTTGTCTGAGAACTGGACTGGACCTTCCCAAATTAATTCAGAGAAACAATGAGTACTCACAGGAAGGTGTCCATCACCCTCTCAGGTCAGATGTGGGAAGCACAGTGGGGAGAGGAGGGCTGTGTCAAACAGGATCAGCCAGACCAGGAGCAACCCAGACCGTATGGAAAGTTCTCTGTAATTACAGAGCTCCGTCCCGGCCAGCACAGTGCAGCTCTGTGGGAGCTGGCCCTGTAAGATTGGGAATAACATGTGACACTACGAGCATCTAGCCAAATCCTACCACCCACACAGCATGGTGAGTGCTCCCAGGATCTGGCCCATCCCAGTGGCACCGCTGTGTTTGCATGACCACAGGCTCTTGCAGCTCAGCTTCATTCCGTGGCTTGCTAGATGGAGTAGATCTGAAAGCTGCTCTTTCTTCCCCAAAATCACTGCTGGCAATCATTTGTCACAGCTAAGGACAACATCTCCTGCTGGTTGGAGATAGGGCTCCTGCACAGACGATGCCTTATGGACAACTTCAAGTTTCCAAAACAGCGTGAGTGCGGAGCACAGGCCAGAGTTCCCTTTGCAGACACCGAGAAGCAAACACTTCCAGCTGCCAAGGATTTTACTTTATTGTCATTTAAGTTGGCTCCTTCGGCACAAGTCGCTGGCGGTCTCACAGTAGCAGGAGTTGAGTAATAATAGTATTTCCAGCATGCTCACCTCCAAGCAATGCTTTAGAAGGGAGACTGCTGGGAGAACAGGATGGGAACAGTTTGTATTGGCAGTTCCTTCTCGCTTTCTCATCAGACTGCGATTCAAGCTAGCATCAAACTACAAACTCCATCACTCATGTCCCCCCTGTGGATTTTCCATGTTGGCTCCTCAGCAAGTGGGACTAGACTCCCATTCATCAGTCCTCTAAGGTGCTGAGAGGGTCTTCTCATCTTGGAAATTCTGAAACAAAGTCATCCACCAGCTTTTCAACAGTCCCAGGGCTTTACTACTCAGAGGCAGGGGATTGATATATTTTTCCATGAGAGGATTTCTCCAGGAAATTTGCAAAATCTAGATTCACCAGGTTTCACTCAGCTAAATGCAGGACACTCCCTCTTCCTGAAACTTTCCTCATACTCAGAGAAAGGCAAAAAAATCAAGGCAAATATCTGGAAGCAGGGTAATGTTACAGAGCTCCAAAATCACCCCCAAAGTCATCAATGTACTCTAAATGCAGTGTTAATATAGTCCCTGACTGCAGAGATCCAGTGCTCTTCTCCATTTTCTTCTTTAAGTACACAAGGAGATCCTCCCCCACAATTCTCTTCCTTAACATTGGCCTCCACATTTCCAAAATACTCCTTTTTCTGACTTAGAGGCAAAGTCACACTGTTGTTAAGCAAGAATATTTGCTGACTTTCCTGGGAGCTAGGAGACTGCACTTGGAACGAATGCAAGTTGTCTTGCCTTTCATTTCCTAGACTGCTCAAAAAAGTAGAAAGAAAATTATTTTCTTATGGTAAATAATACTTCAGTCAATACCTTAGATAGCCCTGACTAGTCATCAGTGCTCTCAACTTGTTGAACAGAACTTGGAGAGAAGGGAGGACTTATCATTGCTGCCTCAATGTTTCTCTCCTGTGGCTGAAAATAGTTTTATGACTCAGTGGAATGAAAGATCAGTTATTGCCTTGTTAGTTTGATGATGGTTTTCTACCTCATAACAAAAAAGGATAGTGAAAATTTACACCACTAGACACAGTCTGGCAGTTTCCAGGATTTTTTGGACAAAATTAGTGGGTCTGTGTGATGAGTGAGAAACAGAGACTTCATGAAGTCCACTGGGAATTAGGATGACATCTTGGCAGTGTATTTCTGAATTTGCAGAAATTTGCCTTACTCCCTGGATCATAGTGGAGAGTGGAGTGCTTTTCATTTGGGAAGTGAAATAACTTCAGTCAGCTACAACCTTGGTCTTCACAGCTTCAAACCCACCCATCTCACCTCCCAGAGCAAACCCCCAACCAACATGCTCCCATCTGCACCATGCCAGAGACAGGAGAGGAGGGAGAGACTTCTGCTCCATGCTCTCCTGCAAGAGACAGCCCAAGATTTCATGCACGAGCTCTTCTGGCACTAAAGAGCTATTTAAATTCATCCAGAGAGCTTTCCAGGAGGGACAGCCCTCACACAGACCCACCAAGACCGAATACGCACAGAAAGCTTTCCAGGTAGGACAGCCCCTGGATAGACCCACCAAGAAGATCTCCCCAAAGCCAAGGTCTTCAGGATTACAGGGGCTGTAGCTGTAGGGCAGGGAGTGATGCCAAAATTTCCAGACAGTCTCTCCTGGAGCCAAGAGCCTGGAAGAGTAGATATAATCTGGGCTCAGCTCCCAGGTCCACAGCAGGGAGCCTGGAAGCTCAGAGAAGCCTTGGCTACAGTCAGAACTCTCCAAGCATGCTGGTTCCCTGCTGCAAGACTGCAGAGCCTGAGCAAGGAGGACAGTCTCTAAGGGTGAGGAAACATCCCAAATGCAAGTTACCTTCATCTGGACCTACCTGGACCAGTGCAAGATTTAGGAAGCAATAAGTCATCAGGACAATGACTGTCACAACAGGGCTCTCAGTGGTCTCTTCTCCTGGCATTTGCTGGAACAAGGAAAATCTCTGTGTCAAAAAATCCCATTTCTTTGCAAAGCCATCATGTTTTGGGAGCCCTACAAGAAGAAATTTATTTTAAATGCAAAATAGCTTTTCATTTATATCCAGTTTAGCCAGAAATCAAATTTAAAGATAAATAAAGTTGGAATCGGAAAAGAGAAAAAAAAATCTCTAAAATTTTGAAACATTACCTTTTTTCAGAAGAGGATCTACTCTAAGCATGGATGGAAGGAATTGACTAATTTGAACAAAACACCTTTTTTTCCTCCATGTTTCTAAATGAACTGATGTAGCACTCCATAGACAGAAGTGTGGGATGGGTTCATTCCCAGTGTGTCCAGCTCCACTGACTTCTGGCAGGATTTCCCCAAAGCAAGTTATGCAAGAATGAGTGCAAAACCCATCAGCTAAATTATTCATAGCTATAGTCCCTGCTTTATTAAACTGTTAAAAAAATAGAATAATTTATTTTAGATAATCAAAAATTCAAATCATTTCAGCAGAAAATGATATGCAAACAGCTCTAGTCAGCTTAGTAAGGTTTGGGAAGGAAGCCAGGCATTGATTTGGCCTCTTGGATATCACGCTGGCTGCTGTGCAATGGTTAGAGGAGTCAGGGATGCAGCATGCTGGCTTTTTCAGAAATCCCTGCCAGTGGAGACAGATGCCTTTTGGAATAACACCCGCTGAACTCTCCCTCACAGGCACACCGAGGTGTGTATCCAGTTGTCCACAGTTCCACAGCTAAGTGGATGTGTTCACACTCTCTCCACTTGTTTTATTAATTCTGACATATCGTTGTGTGGACACAGTGCTCAGCAGGCTGCAAAAAGCGCCTTTCAGATAAGGTGAGTCCTTCCTGCTGAGCTCTGTATGGATTTGGAAACTCTTCCATTCACTCAGCTAGGAGGGATTAATGACAGTGACTCATGCAAGGTGGGCAGGGCAGGCTTCCCTTTGTGTTTTTCTGTTTAGAAGTTTTTCCTTCCCATTCCCTGACAGGTCTCGACTGCAATGAAAAATTACATCTTTAATGGAAACTCAGGGTCCATGAGCAGAAAAGAAAAGAGATCTTGTGGGACAAACAAAATATGAGGAGGCAGGAGATGTTAGTTCAGGTCCTGGCTCTCCTGCAGCCTGCCTGTATGATCCCTAACAATTCATCCAGTGCCTCTGTGCTTCTGTTCTTCTGGTAAATGAGAAAAACAAATTGCAGACTTCCTTCCTCTCTTCAATTTGTTTAGCCTGCAAAACTCCTTCGAGCAGCCAGTGTCTCCTATTACATGTAGATACAGGGCCTTCCCCAACAGGTTGCAAACTCAGAGAAGATTCCTAAGTGCTACTGTAATAATGAGTAATTTATCCCCAAACTCTCTTAACAGGTTATTGTAGATAATAAATAAGGGCTGACCTTTACTGAAAGCTGAAAACTTTTTGAAGGTTTAAAAATCAGAGCATGCCAGGACAGGAATGTCAATTCAGCTCCCTACAGAAAGAAAGACAATTATCTCCACTTCAGAGATCGAAAACTGAACAGCAAAAATAAATTATAGTTTCCCAGTTCCCAATTCCCTGGGAATTATACATAAATCTCTGTTACAGGGCTCTTACTAACCATTTTCTTCTTTGTATTTCAAAACAAAAAAAAACCCAAACATTTCCCCCAGGTTCCCAACAAAGTCAGAATGAGAAAGAGAAGTGTTTTTTTCCAGTCTTTCAATTATTTGTTTTGGTGAGAAATCTTTATAAGTTCTAAATTCAGTCAATCATGGGTCTTTTTTTTTTTTTAAGAAAATGCTTATGTGTCAACCACAAAGGCTACTCATCTCCCATTACTGAAAGAGATTGCAATCAAAAGAAATGCAATTTAAAGTCTCTTACCTCACAGTGTAGGCTGGTGGAGAATGGATTGGGAGCAGCCCTGTCAAGAAGGACTTGCAGGTGATGGTGAAGAGGAGGCTGGATACGACCTGGCAATGTGCACTTGCAGTTCAGAAAGCCAAATGTGTCCTGGGCTTCACCACCAGCAGCGTGAGCGGCAGATGAGGGGAGGATTCTGCCCCTTTGCTCCTCTCTGGGGAGACCCCACCTGGGGGGCTGCATCCAGCTCTGGGGTTTCCAGCACAGGAAGGACTTGGGACTGGAGCAGGTCCAGAGGAGGCCACCAAGATGCTCTGAGGGCTGACAGGCTGAGAGAGCTGGGGGTGTTTATCCTGGAGGAGGGAAGGCTTCAAGGAGAACTTACAGCCCCTTCCAGTGCCTGAAGGGGCTCCATGGGAGCTGGAGAGTGACTTTGGACAAGGATATGTAGTGACAGGACAAGGGGAAATGGCTTTAAACTGACTGAGAACAGGTTTAGATTAGATATTAAGAAGAAATTCAGGGTCAGAGTACCCAGCTGAGGCCTGGCTTCAGCCAGAGCATCCAAAGACAGCCTGATCCACCATCAGCAGCTGAGCAGCCTCTCCTACTGGGCTCTAGTAAACATATCTCCCATAGGCTTGAAGCCAGAAGGACTATAAAATTGTGATTTCTAAGCACAAGTTAGGATGCCTGTTAGAGTGTGTCCTTTCTGATAATGAGAACAGGTTTAGTAACCTGCCATGGAAAAAGTCTGCTCTTTAGAGAGCCACAGTGGTTCTAAGCACTGGAAACACACGCTGAAGGTATTCTGATGTGAGAAGTTTCTCTGAGTTTAAATTGAAGGGCTTGGGATCCTCACAAAGTTGTTCTTCAGAGCTGTGCAAGGAGGTTTAAAATGTTGCCCTCTCAGCTGCCTCTCCTCCTCCTCAGGCAGCTCAGAGCTCACTTAAACACGGGCAGATAATGACAGGACAGTGGGTAATGGTTTTGAACCAAAGGAGGAGATATTTAGATTAGATATCAGAAAGAAATTCTTCCCTGTGGAGGAGGTGAGGCCCTGGCACAAGTTGCCCAGACAAGTTGTGGCCTCCCCACCCCTAGGTGAGTTCAAGGCCAGGTTGGATGGGACTTGGAGCAATCTAGGATAGTGGAAAGTGTCCCTGCCCATGACAGGGGGGTTGGAACTAGATGATCTTAAGGCCCTTTCCAACTCAAACCATTCTGTGATTCTGTGATTCTGAGTCTATTGTAGAATACATGTATATTTCAATGTATGTCTAGACATATACTGAAATACTTATATACTTTGAACTGCAAATATTTGTCAAGCACACGAAATATTTTAAATTACTACAGCTACAGCACTCTTTCCAAATACATGAATAACCCTTACAGAATAATATACATGAATCTTGCCTGTGTGCTTAGACTTCTCCTGTATATTAATTTCCTGAATAGGGCATCATCTCTGTCGGAGTCACAAGGCATCTTTTACACTACCAGGTTTGACCACTATAATGTGGTCAGGAACTATGAATTTTTTAGGTACCATTCAGAGGGCATTTTATATGCATATTTCATGAGAAGAGGAGGTGGGAATAATATTTTTGGCAGACACTTGCCAGGATATGGATGGGATTCAGGAGAAGATGACTTTTCATATAAGTAGTCAACTCCACTCAATTTAAACCATGGCTCTTGGGAAGCATTTAAAACACAGAGCCTAAATGGAGCTGCACTGTAAGCAGTACAGAGCCAACTGTCCAGAGTGTGTGTGTGTACATATATATCTATATTTGCATAAAGCCAGATGCTCAAGGTCAAATGCACAGAGGTGGCCACTTGGGGACTGAAACTATGAAGCAGTTTGCTGAGACAACTGGCTTTTCAGAGCTGTGCACCCTTGAGAGGGTCCTCGATACTAGAAGTTGTCCTTGGGGTTAACTACAGGCTCTAAGTCACTTCAATAGCACCCGTGGCAAGAGACATCTGACCGGCTCAGGCAGCAGATGCGGAGAAAATAATAGTGCAAGTTGCTTGGGGATTAAAGTGTAAAGCCAGTTATTCTTGTACAGCTGCTCGGGACCGATCGCACCGGGACATCTTCCTTCCCAATGAACTGCAAAGCTCTGATCCTTACAAATGGGGCACACAGAGCTACACGCTCGGCATAAGTGCAATAACTCATCTGTGTCTCAAGTCAGCACTTCTGGAGCAAAATCGTGGGAAGAAACCCCTCATACGCTCAAGGTTCAGTTGACAGCACTTAGGAGTGCCTGGTGCATGGCAACAGGCAGTCAGGGTTTGGGGATGGCATTGAGGGCTGGAGGTGCTTAGCCTGGAGAAAAGGAAACTGAGGGAAGACTTTGTTGCTTTCTACAATTACCTAAAATGAGGTTGTAGCCAGGTGGGGGTTGGTCTCTTCTCCCACGTAACAAGTGACATGATAATAGGAAATGACCTCAAGTTGTGACAGGGGCGGTTTGGATTGGATATTAGCAACAAATTCTTCACCAAAAGGGTTTCCCTAGGCCTGGAACAGGCTGGCCAGGGCAGTGGAAGAGTCACCATCCCTGGAAGTATTCAAAAAAACCATGTAGATATGGCACTTGAGGACATGGTTTAATGGTGAATATGATTGTGAATATGTGGGTTGACAGTGGGACTTGGTGATCTCAGAGGTCTTTTCCAGTCTAAGGGGTTCTATGAAACCAGAAAGCAATCTTGTCTTCTTAAGGTAGGCAGTGGAAAGAAGAAAGAGGGATAGGCACACACATTGCATCACCAAAATAGAGGGAATGACTCCTTGAGACACTGCAAGGCTACAGGAATCCCCGTAATCCAATCCACCCGACCTCCATCAAGGTCCTGTCCAGACAGCTTCCTATCTGCCCAAGGCACTTGGCTTTTGGCCTGGCCCTGAGTAGACTCATCTTTGCCTTTCAGAACATTTACTACACAGTCAAAAGAAGGAAAGAAACGAAAATCCTTGGCAGTCTGAATACATTGCTAACAGATTTTGGAAAGAAGTTATCTGGATACAGTTCCAAAGCCTGTATTCAGCCTGCCTGACTTTAGGCACACAGTGGAGCCACAAAAATTAGTAGCATAATTGACTTCAGCTCCTCTCTAATTAGAACAAAGAGACAAGCACTAACAGAGGCTACATGTCTCTTAATGGGGCTGGAGGTTTGCACTCTCTTCATTAACCATAGTGGAGCATTTGTGTCTTTCTGTGATCATTTCTGATTTTAGCCTTCTTGAACTTCCAGTCCTGCCAGAAAGTACATCTTGGATGCTATGGGCTATTCTTTCAGAGGTTTGTCTCTCTCAAACATTTGGATTTATTTTCACCTTTTCTCCATTCATCACCTTTATTTCATTAGTGGTCTAGATCCAACCCAACACTTTCCAAAGTATTTTTTGCCAAATCTAGTTTAACCTCTGTTGTAAAGTTTAACTGTATTTTCTGTGTGTGACAGTAATTATTTAGCAAATATACTTTGTCTAGCTGAGTTCCCTGAAAGAACTGGGAATTAAAATTCTCCATTAGAATAAGGTCAAATACACTGCAGGTCGGCCACATATTCTTAATTTGTGGGGCATTTTTTCCCAAATTAACTCCCTAGAGATGGTGAAAGCAAGTTCATGAGCAGAGAAAAGATAAGTGTACCATTAAAATGAGCTGTTTAGTCCTGTACAACTTGACTTGTTGGCGAGCGCTCCCACCAATCCCCTCTAGGAGCAGTCAGAAAACAGAAAGCATCTGCCTTGGGACCAGTCAGTCATGCCCTCATCTGATCCTGGCGCCTGTCCTGCTGAGAAAGGGGGCTTGTCTTCACTAATTTTACGATGTCACCATTAGAAGAGTGGGGAGCAATATTTCCATGAATAATAATATGCCATGAAGGGCAATCAGTGCTCAAGAGCAACGTCCTTGATCATCGTCCAGCCAAGCAACCTGAAGATCTCTACTCCTCCTTGTTGCAAAGGGAAACGAGTTATTGATTTGCACATTGTTGCAGAGGGCAGTTCTTAATCATAATTAGGCCACTGTGAAAAGTCAAAGCATTCAAATCATGCAAGGGCTTTCACCATTGCAATCTGGCATCCATATGTTCCATGGCAACTCAAACACACTGCTTTAATTTTTCTGTATTTTTTTTCCTCTGAAGGCTCAATATCATTTACCCCTTTAAATATGTCAGTTCTGTGATTTTGGATATGCAGCCCCATATTGTCTTTCAGAAGGCTAAGTTAAAACATAGCACTCTATTCTGATGCACTATACAATAAGAAATCATCTCTTTAAGAAAAATAAGACATGACAGTCACCATTGTGTTGGGAGATATTCCCACAAACATCCATATTTTGAACTGAATATGGGTTGCTTCAGAACCTGACCAAGTTGCTTAAGTAAATTGTGAAAAAAAGTAAGAGGAGCCAAAAATAACTTACTGCTAATCTATGGCACTGAATATATCCTTCAGATATTTCCAAGCATCACTCAAATATTCCTAGCTGAAAGGTTTAGTGTTTATGTTCATCTTGGGTTTGGTTAATAAAATTAAAAAAAAAAATCTTAAATCTCCTCTTCAAAGGAGTCTAAAAGCAGTTGGATTTCAGCAGTGAGGATTGGTCCCTCTCATCAAGAAAAAGGAGCTAATGAGTGAAAGAGTGATGGCAGCTCAAATGCAAATGGGCTTCTGTCTGCCTGGATTGTATTTACTATAAACATTAGGTATATTTCTCAAATTTTCAGATAGCTGAGGTCTGAAAGCCTCTTAAAGTAAGAATGGTAGCAAAAGACCTTGGTGGTTTTAGGGGGGAGGATAATCATTTTATGAAAGGGTTAAGACTTCTGACAGAATGGACAGGATCCCTGAAACCCAAGTAATGGCTTCTTCCTTTTGCAGGACATGGAGTGGAGGGGCTCCTCCAGGACACTGGTCCTCTCAGCTGAAGACAATGTCTAAAAGGCTTCAGAAATTACTTCCTAGACATACCAGTTTCTTTCTATAAAGTGATCTTAGTACGTCTAAGTTATATGGACAAAGCTACACCATACAAGTTAGATGATATGAATCCCATCAATGGGGGAATATTAACTCCTTTCTGTCTGACATATCATCATTCTATCCAAATCTAAAGTCTGAAAAATACACAGGGTTTTTTATGAGATTTGGAGTACAAAGTAGAACTGAAGATGACATCATGTATTGCAGATGAAAATCTTAGCTTGTCGGAAAACCACTGCAATACATCAAATTCATCAGTTCTGCTTTGGGCTTTTCCACCCTGCTTTCCTTCAGCTTCCAAATACCTTCCTAGGTGTCCTGCAGAGCACGTACCCCAGGCCCCTTGCTTCCAGGGCTAGCCAGCTTTTCCTCAGCAGCACATCACTCAGTGAATCCAGTAGAAAGCAGGAAAACAAATGTCATTTTTTGTATATACTCTTTAATCCCTTCCCAATGAGGATCTTCTATTGCTTCTTTGAACTATATAAGCAAGGCTGAAATAAGGTCATTGAAAGGATAAGAAAACAAAGTATATTAATTCGTGCCAACCTAAAAGCCCCAGAAATTTTGTTATTTAAAAATGCTAAAATGGGAAGAGATGAGGGACATATACTTTGAATATAAGAATTTTTTCTAGTGAACCAAAGCCTTAGTTAACAATAAAGGGTGGAGCTTTAAAACATCAGACTCCATTTGAATGGGAAAAATATTAAAATTGTGTCACATTCACCATCAATTGATGGTAAATGTGTCAGCAGAAGTAAGAGCAGGAAATTTCATCAATGTGAGAGCTTGGGGACACCGAAGGATTGAAAAGCTCTGAACTAGACTTAAAATTCAGCTCTCTGGTAGGACTTGTGGCAAAGTCTGTTTAGAGAGTGATGTTACATGACATTTCACCAGTATGCCTCCAGCTCCTCCTGTTGATCAACTCTTCCTGTTGATGACATGACAACTCTCTCCCTGACCCAAAAAGATAACAGGTAACATAACCACACAAATTCTTATATTTATAGTGATGCCAGCTTGACTGAGATAATGTTATCACACCTCTTCAGCTTCTGACAGACCTCGTGTTTTACCACAAGAGGCCCTTTACAGCAGAGCGTTGGCATGACAGAGTCTTGTAATACAAATTGGATGCACCACCTCATTCATGAGGCCTCAGTCTTGCAAACACTGGAAAAGTAAAACTGAAAATGCCTTGTTCTCCTGAAATCTCTAGACATACAACATTATGTGCTACTCCAGCATGGATAACCCAATAACATTCCTGATTTCCTCATGAGAAGCCCAAGCAACCCACGGAAATAGAAGAGCCTACTCCTGTGTTATCATAATGAATTACATTTGTTAAGCCTGCTTTAGCAAATTAATTGATTTGATATGATTTAGGAGGACAACATTTTCCACTTTCTTTTGGCATTTTACCTCAATGCTGCCACATCTAAAAGACCAGGGCAGAGGAGTTAAAAAGAAGGATGGCGGAACTGGCTGCTCCTATGGCTTCCCATTCCCTGTAAAACCAAGAACCATTCTGCATGGCAGTGTCCCTCTCCTACCCCCAGTCCAAAACACTATGAATAAGGACCACAGTTCTCTGTTCGTTCAGGAATGCCAGATATGAAACCACAATCAAGTTTCGATCTCTTCAGCACAGCATGCTCCACATGCCAATCTACATGTTTGTTGAAAAAAAATTATTCTGCTGGAATAAGTTTCTATTATAAGCTCTCACTGTGTACATTTTTTGGAGTTAGTATATAATTCCTGCACCAGAACCCAATATCTTTTCTGTTTTACAACTGCACATAAATACAACTGCCTTCCATCTAAAAAAAAATAAATATTCACAATGTCTGTTCAGTTTGCCTTCTCGCAGCATCTCTCTCCCTCTGCCCAAATATAATCACACTTTCTAACCCCAAATCACTCATGGGGGGGAAAGCCAAACAAATCTCACATTCATAAACTCAGATGACAGCCACGCTGAGCCATAGGAATAGCATGGAATTTATTGGAGCCGTTAGCACAGTACAAAGCAACTGGAGTAAACAGTGACTTCCAAAGGAGGCAAAGTTATTTGGAGCAGCTCCAGCACGCAAATGGCAGAGACATTGATAGCTGAAGCAATTATTATTTCCTTTCCCCATGCCCTTTTCCTTTTTGCAGCTCAGCCAAATGAGTTTCTCTGCAGATGCTGCAGGCACTGGAATCTGATGAAAATGATAGTGATTTCTATTGCAACCCTGAAGTTTTCAGTGCAAAAATGAAAAAATTTCTAGCTTGCCCATCATCATGAATTCATGGTGGGAATAGCATTTGCACCAATAACATTTTCACTGGGTCTTGTTTTCTTCTTGGAACTGGTGAAGCAGGTTGCCTGACCAAGTGACTCATGAGCTAATCCTTGTCTGTGTGAAGCAAATAGAAAAAGGGCCAATTTCTCTGGGATTCTTTTTTTTTTTTTAAATAACCAAGCTCCCACAAATATGAGCTGAGCCCAGAAAGACGAGTTCAAGGTTAAAGCACAAATTTGAAAAATAGGATAATTATTACTACTGGTAGTATTGTTACTGCTCTTAGCAGCTGCACACCCAAAGCTGTTACAAGAGTTGTGCAAAAATTGAACAGAAAAATAGTCCTTTCCCCAAAGAACACACAATCTCATGCAAGAGACGGTAAGACTAACAGGGAAAGACAGGGACACAGGGAATGGTTGGTAGTCTGAATGAGGGGGACTCTGGAGTCAACTTCTTTTTCCATCTGTCTGGTTTCGTTCCCCCACCAGACCTCTGGGTCAGGGTGTCACTCTTTCTATGCATTTATAAAGCTCCAAGCACTGTCTCTGTTCCGAAGGAAAATATGGGGAAGCTTTCAGCAAGTTTCTAAGTGGAAGGTATGCAAGTGGATAAGACAGACAACCTGGCCTTGTTTGTGATCTTTATTCTTTTGTTGAATTCATATGTACGTGGAATTGTGCCATATGTTTCCAGTCAGCTCTTGGACATGGGATTTTACAGGGGCACGGAAAATGTTATGCTGAGAGGAGCAAAAGGTTTCAAGCAGCAAAGGGAGAAGCAGCAGATCCTTTTGGCTTAACTGCTGAAATTGTTAGGTTTCTCTTGTGCTGGGAAGAGGAGGAAAGCTGGCCTGGTGGGACAGGCTGGTGGGTTTGATGGTTTGGACACAAATCTGAGTGTGAACCAGTGGGCTGAACATTGAATCAAGTCAAAGTCAAAGCAAGTCAAACTGCCTGATGCTGTTTAGGTTTCTAGCCCTTGTTGATATATTTTAGGAGATTTGGGACCATACATGCACATTTCCATGGTATTTTGACCAACCTGGTACTTCTGCTTATCACTGCACTCTGGTCTTGCTGCATCCCAGACATCCCTAACCCAAGATCTGTTGCACAGTTTGATCCTTTCAAAGATTTCTGGGCCAGACACCGTTACACAATTGCTTCATGGATCAAAGAACTAACATGCATTTATTCTCTTTGTAATGCATTATTAATTGACAGCCTAAAAACCATCCCTTAGTACCTCAAAATGTTGCCCACAGCAGCAAAATAATGTCATTCCTAAAACTATCATAGAAAATATATTACACCAGTTACTTAACACAACTGCTTAATGCAATGTCAACTCTCAGAGTAATTTAATGGACATTGTGGACTTAATTAGCAGCACCATAGCATGCTGCAGTCTTGCCTCAAAGATTTATAAAGACCAGCCTGTTCCTTTTTCCAGGAAGAAGGCCAATGTTGTGCAATCCAGTGCCTAAAGGGGTGGTGCAGTTGATGGAGGCAAAACAGAAGATTTCTACATTAAAAGGGTCATCAGCACTTCAGCAAGTGTCATGCACTTGGCTTCTTTTATACTTTATCCAGATCCAAATGTTATATGGGTTATCATTCAGCAGGAGGCATTTCAACAACAAAATCAAACTGATCTCTCCTGAAGAGGTCAGCTCACCATCACCCACTGGTTTTATTCTCATTTTAAAACTGGTTTTAAACATGTTCTGGCAGGATTTGTGACTTCAGACATTCTTTTTTCAATGTGGAAAGCTGCTCTTTGTAATTCTGAAAGCTATTTATCAGGTAGATAAAAGCCAGAAATATGACCTTGCCATATCATCTGGAGATGCTGGTATATTAGAAGTCTTCTGGCACCATCCCCATGGGCTACAGCATCAGTTGATAGCAAGTCCCACAAAAGATCTTCACCTAGCAAGGACAAAGACTTACAGTGGCTGATGACTAACTTCAGATGATATATGCCTTTCAAGCACCTATTTTATCTCCCAGCACTGTAATGGGAACTTGGCTCAGATGTTGACATTTACATTTTAGAGCTATTCAGTCAGACTAAATGGATTCCAGGATCAGGGTCAAGCTGCTCCACTATTTGTCATGAGCAGCCCTGAAGGTTGAGAGTTATCAGCCATGACAATATGGACTCATATGCAACCATGCTATTCTCAAATTGATCCATGGGCCTCAACATCCTAAGCCCACTCAGGAACCTGTATCTTTCATGGCACACTCAAGTCTGCCCTTTTTGCATCCCTAATTACTTGTCCCATATATCCCCTCTAGGTCATCCACCATCCTCACTCCCAGTAGTTTTTGTCACAGTCTCTAGTTAATCCTAATTTCCTTTCAGGGCTCTTGCTCCTGGTCTCCTTACAGTCATAAAATGAATCACAGAATAGTCTGGGGTTGCAGTGGGCCTTAATGATCATCTAGTCCCAATCTCCTGTTGAGGGCAGGGACACCTTCCACTAGACCAGGTTGCTCCAAGCCCCATCCAACCTGGCCTTGAACACTTCCAGGAATGGGGCATCCACAGCTTCTCTGGGCAACCTGTGCCAGGACCTCATCACCCTCAAGGACTCACAGACATGTTCCCAGATGCCCTGTGTCCCATGATCCCTAAATCTTCTCAACCAATAAGGCTCCTCCCTGCTCCTTTACCTATAAGTCTGGGTTTGGGCTTTTTTCCTTCTAAAATGTCCATTCTCCCTGTCTTCATGTCAGATCTCCAGTGAATCTCACACTTAGTGTTTTTCATATCTAAAATTCTTGTACTAATCTGTTCCTCATCTTTTTATTCAGTCCCAGATGATGTTCTCTTTTCAGTTTTTTATGATAGCCTCTCTGTTGTGCCTGAATTTCATACAAACAAAACAAGTCCCCTCTCTACTTTCACTCCTTTATTTGCCCTCAGAAATATGAGAAATATTTTTGACAAAGCTTAAAATAGAGACTCTAATATGTCAGTTCCAAGAGGTGAAGCATGACAGTGTTATAAGCAACAGAAAGCAAGGCCATAAAGATCAGTCAGCTTAGAAGTATTGGTATGTATCCTAATGAATCCATAGGCATTGTAAGTAACACACATACACAGAGCCTGGCTTTGCTCAACAGACTTAGAAAAGGTGGCTGAAAACAACCTGACTGGCTCTACACCTGCAGGTGTTCAGGCACTGTTTTAAAGCCACCTTTTACATACTTGAAAGAGGAACTGTTTTAATCAGACCAATAATTCAAGAAATAAACACGTCCTTTAACCACTAAAAGGTGTCTGTGCAGTTTGTAAAAGTCACCAGCACCTTGAAACCATTTGAAACTCAGCCTTCATCATGTTTCCCCTTCAGCAAAGTAGTTGCTGAGTTAATGGACAAGACTGCAGCCAGTCTGGGCCAGTGGGGTGGGAAATATGAGAACCTACTTGATCAACACGAGGCACATCTTCTCAGCTGAGACTTTCACTGACAATTCCACTCTCCATGTTTACAATCCCTGTGTGCTGTCACTCCATTCCATAAACATTAAATTCTTCACTCAGATTAAAAAATATATGATTGCCTTAACAAACAGCAATGTTTTTAACATAACTATGTACTATTTTTATTGCTCTGTCCTTGTCCTTTCCTTTCTCACTTCCAGAAGCTTGTGACTCAACTGATAGATGACTGCCAATCACAAATGTTTGGGCTCAATGCAGGAATAACCAAGCAAAGTCATGAAGATCATTTATGTTGAGCTATTCTTCAAGACTTCCACAGGGAATAGACAATGTGAAACAAGTAGGTTCCCATCTCTCAGCTTCAATGTATATTTAGAGCCAACCTCTCATGAAACAATAAATCCAAATATTCCCTTAGGTTGGTTCTGACTGAATGCCATCCTTACCTTTCACTTTCCAGCCATGTTTCCTGTTTTAATATTATCCATGGCCTTGCTGAGGTGTTCTCTGTCCTGTCTTCGAAGCCATAAATGATGATGTTCAGCAGTATCAGTCCCACTACTGACCTCTGACAAAATCTGCCAGCAACTGGTCAGCAATTGAACATCCTGCTGATGACCATTGTTCCATAAACTCAATGGTCCAGTCATTTTTCCCCTAACATTGCAGTCCATCCATCCAGTTCATACCTCTCTGAATTTACAGTCATCTCACCACAATGTCACTGCTTCCTTTTGTTCCCCATTTTTCAATTGCTTTAGGAGAACTGGAAAATGGAGCTTTGAGATAAAACAAACCAGAGCAGCAAGAGCTCAGCTCACATCCAGACTGCTCAAGCATTGGAAGCTATCAGACACTCACCTTGCCTTTGTAAAGAGCTTGGCATCCTAGAAAGTCAGGAACTGGCTTTAGATGATTTGGGATGTCTTTACCTCTAGAGTTTTCTGTTATGATTCCATATGTACATCTGATAAGCATTAGCTCTTATTTTCATACCTGTCAATCTTGAGGCCTGTCACTGAGTTGCACCAGAAAAAAAATGATTGTGCACTTTTTTACAGTCCCTGTGGGAGCTTTGGGTAGCACTGAAGGAAGAAGTCATACTGGAGTCCTTTGGCCAGACCAGGTGACACTCATCTGATGCTCCGGGTCCAACATGCAGTTTGGGACAACATCCTTCATTTAGTTAAATCCAAAGCTCGAGGTCTATAACATTTTTCTATCATTTTGCAAATGCAAAATCCTGGCTCTACTTTCCCCCCTGCTGAACTAACAGCACTGAGGGTACATTTATGTAACCTAAACACTGCCGGGGAACACTCTCTGACACTGAGATTAACTGGCACACTCTGGTCACACTCTTATTATTATACTCTTATTTATACAGATAAATTCCTTTATCTGTAAAACAAGGTGATTGCTAATCTTGCCTATAGGAAATAGATGATGGACAAAAATGTCATGAGCCAAGAGAAGAAAAAAGGCATAAATCTTACTTTTTAAATGGTACATTTGTATGTATATATTATATAGGTATAAAAACACCAAAATCAAAAGTGAAGGCTTTGGATGCACTCAGCATTGCTGATGATGCAGCTGATTTCAGCAGGGGCCATTAACTTAATGCTGGGTACTTTTGCCTCAAATAAAACAGCTCAATACAACTATTTTGGGAGAAAATGCAGGCATAGAACTCAGGCACTTTGAAAACCTATTCTAGGCTTGCTCTCTTCCTGTGACAAGGAACAAATCAGAACATTATTTGATGATAATACTTTTCTACTTGGCGAGCACTATTAGGATAAGAATCTACTAAAATGTATAAAAAACAGGAAAAGCAGAAGGCATTGGCAATGTCATCTGCTGTTGTTATTATTATTTTATTATGTAGGTATTAATTTTGGATTTGGTCCTCAGGAAGTTAAATTTAGAACTGTTTTAAATGGCAAGACAGTTTGTCCCATTCATTCTGGAAAGTTCAAGAGCAGCAAAGCGTGAGACAACAGCTATTAGATATTATCTCCAATAACTCTTGAAACACAGGTGAACTTACAGAAAACTAAATCAAATTCAGTGCCTGTCTTTGAAAACAGGGGCAAAAAGATGACTTTGACACTTGTGTGTCAGTTGACTCAACATAAATTCCTAGGAGAACTCCTAAAATCTTAAGTATTTTTGCTTCATTTAAATGAAGCCTAAAAATACTTGTATCTCAATTTGTAAAATCACATAAAATTACAAAACATATCTGAGATGGATTTGCCAGAACAAGTCAAGACAAATTAAATATCCATATTCTAAAAATCTGTAAGTCATAGCTAGACTTTAATAAGGTTTTTGACATTATTTTATAAGAGTTTCTCATGTACAACCTAAAGCAACATGAATAGGACTACAGTAAAGTGGTTCTGCTGCTGTTCATAATCACAAAGCAGTTACTAATAGTCACAGTCAAAGTGGAAAAATATATCCAGTCATTTTCCTCAAGTATCTGATCTGTCTCTGTATAATATATTCATTAATAACCTGAATCATGAACCAAGTTTGTAATTGCTGGAAAGATTGTAACTAATCCTGGTTTGGGTTTGAGAGTGGAGAGATGACCAGCTTGCTAATTGTTGTTATTCATCTCTTTACTGTAATACAACCCAGATGATTATGCCAAGGAAAAAAATTTAAAGTAAATAAATGTATTTTAAATAGAATATTCAATGCTACCCGAACACAGGGCTTTGGGATTATTCTGCAAAGTGTTTCTTCTGTCTATTCATTATATCCTGAATAAACACAACTGGTTTTCTATGCTGCAATATTTTTCCCCTGAGATTTCCAAAGCACTCTTCAGAGCTAACCAATTTTGCAAACCGTTCATGGATTTTTAAAGCTGAAGGGAACCATTTTAATTATGTAGCCTTATCTTCAGCCTAATAGATGAAATATATGAATACATGAAAACAAGTTCAAGACATCCTAAATTTTTAGAAAAGAGTAGTAATTATCTGGAACTGATATATTCATCTTCCTCTCAGGCCACAACCCTGGAATCTTCTTCTGCCATTTCCAATTTACTCAGCTGAGCATGGATTTAAGCCATTGCTGACCCTGGAAGAAAATCACAGCTACAATACAAACTGGTTTAGATTTAGGCCAGGGAGTTCAGGCTCCAACTTGAAATGCAGGGGTCAAACTACAGTAACTAGAAATAATCTTCAGAGCTTTAAAATGGCAAGGATCCAAGGATCCAGCTTTCTCCTTGGTTTGATAAATTCTGCCCAGAAGTAAATCCTAGAGGATTTGTGTGTTTTTCACATATCTGAAGGTATGAAACATCTTTGTCAATTTCTAGAAAAAGGGAGCCTTCCCTGGCACTGGGGACCTGAGCTGCCAAGTTGGGCATCTTTGAAGACATGGAAATGGGAGTTGGCAACTGTGATGGGCAGACTCAGGAGTGTCTAATTGCCACAAGAAGTTGTAAGACACTGATCATGCTATTTATGATTTCCATGTGTGGGTAAGTAGAGAGTCCTGATGGCTTTCAGCTCTCACTCCCATACATATTCTCATAATCACAACAGGGAAGATATAGAAGCAGAAAGGGTATTTTGTGTTTAAAGCAGGTTTGGAGTATGAGGGTGGGCAGCAGTATTTTTAGGACATTTGTGGAAAAAAAAGGAAAAACACTTTCTGGATGGATCCTGGTAAAGGGCAGCCTACAGCAAGGGAAACCTGTATTCCACTCTATTCCTTGTCATCCCTACTGCCTTCCCACAAATTTCTCCCTGGTTAGAGTGCTCACTGCAAGCAAGCAGGATCTCAAATTTATGTCTCATCTGAGCTGTGGCTCTTCCGGGCACGATAATGCTCAGTTAACACAATACCATAACACTAGATCAGGTATCATCCAAGGGAGAAAACATGCCACCTCTGGAGGCACAAATACAACTTCCTCAGCACCTGGGTGTTCTTGGAGAGCTCTTACTTACTAATTTGTTTTTTAATATATATAGCTGTTCAATAATGGCAGACGGGGGCCACTGGGTCTTGGAAGAGAATAAGAAACCTTAGCTGAGCAGAGACATGGCTTAAGAATGGGTATCCAGAGTAGCATGTCACACAAGGCTCAGAAAACTCAAAACCCTGATGGGATTTGTTTTCCTCACTGACTAAATTATGTGACCTGGAGGGAGAGTCCTGCAGGAAATNAGGCAAGGAGCTTCTTCCTTCAATACTGGCAATGTGGGGAAAGGACGGGAGAGATTTGTTCTTGATTGCCTCTGGACTTGCCATTTTATCTGTGACTGGATGCATAAATGCTGTGCCACAAAAAATGTTCTTCACATTCAATTCCATCTTAAGATGGATATAGCAGCCCCCCAAAAACACGGAAGAAAAACTCAACTAAATGTTCTCAAACCCCTCAAGATTCAGTTCAAGGCTTTGACAAAGACTTTGGGTCACTTCTGATTTTATCCAACTCTACTTGACCAGCCCCAATTGCAACAGCACATCTGGAAATGCTACAGCTAAGGCCCTGCCAGAACTTTC
>WEIV01005656.1:165712-209887 GCA_013390005.1 Calyptomena viridis | reverse complement strand
ATAAATAACCAGTAGATGGGACCCTACAGACTTTGAGTTTTTAGTAAATTATTTGGACAGTTTAGATTATTCTACCACTCAAATCAGTGACAAAGTTTCCTTGGTTGGCAATAGGATAAGAATTGTGTAACAGATAAGTGTCCTTGAATAAGAGCCCCATATATCTCCAAGCATTAGTCATTTTTAGCACGTGAGCTATACAGGGAGTTGAAACCAGTGATAACTTCCCTTCTTGCTGAGTTTGTGCAAACATTTCCTGAGGCTTTCAGTTTTACCACAATAGAAGGCTTTTAAAGCTTAAATAGGGATAACTTGAATTATTAGCATCAGTGCCCCAGCCCAACCACAAACATGTCTGAGCAGCTCTTGCTGATAACACACTGCAACAACTACATTTTCGTCACACTATCCACAAAATGAGCTGATACTTGTGACTACCACACAGTGGGAAATCACTGGTTTGATGGGACTGCTGCCCCTAAATAACCTTTCAGTTTCTTTCCTGCATTTTAAGCCTGACCATTTCAACACACAACACAAACAATTTCACAGTGAAACCACAGGTCAGACACTTTAACAGGTATTGATGATGCCCTGCTGAAGTCAGTGGCTCTCTGCAATGACTAACAGCAGCAGGTTTGGTCCTCTGTGACTGATTTCAGATGTGAAGGTTTCCTCACCCTCCTGGCATGCAAGAATGATTTTGGAAGCCAATCCTTTGGTTTCACCCTTGCCTTTGGCACTGCGCAGCCAAAGGGACCCCACAAGTACAGAAGGGCAGATCATAAAACAGAGAACCTCATTTCCTCCCATAGGTCAGCAGGGCAGTACTCCATCCCAGCTGAAGGCCAGCAGCATTTCATAACTCAGTGAACTTTACATTTCCTTGCCTGATGCTGGTTCTCCTCCAGGTTCTATCAGTGGTCAGCCATGGCATTCCCCTCCCATCTGTATACAGATCACTAGGAAATGCTGACTAGTCCTTAAGGCACCTCAGAGTTAAACCCCTCCAGGCCCAGCAGTTCTCTGTTTGGTATTGTTATCTCACCTTCACTTTTCCTGTCCAAAAAGCTCCACCTGAGCTTGGATCTACTCACATGACATGACATGAATGAAGACTTGGCAGACTTCTTAGTTTAGGCTTGAGCCAAGCACAGATATCTGGTCAAGGAGCCAGCCTGGGTTTACTGAAGGGCACCATAGATTTATACACACCTTTATGTCCAGGCAGCTGAGGACAACAAGAGGCATGTTGTAACTACATATCTCACTCATGATTAGTGGTATGGATGGACATTCCATGATGAGTGATGACAAATGAGGCACTGACCACCCACAGTGAAATGTCTGTGCTTTATAAGCAGAATGTGAGGAAGGTCTCAACTTGGTAAGTAGTGTGTTAGCTGGCACCTTCCACTAGACATTCCTGCATCTCCCAAAGTTTTATTTTCTCTGGAGTTTACTTTTTTTGCACCCTTGCTTTGTGTCACCTAATTTCCTTCATGCCATGCTGCTATGTTTTGCCCATGCAGAATCACATTTGAAAGGGGAAGACTTATAAAAAACTTAAGTTCACATTTCCAGGACTTTTCTCCCAAGGGGTCAAATGGAGCTGGAAAATGTGAATCTTCAACATCCTCTGCCAAGCTCAGCTCTTGCTGTGGCAATTAAGTCACCATGCCACACCATGCTAAACCTTGTGTGGTCATATGCAAAGAGTAGCTAAATGCACTGTGGTAAATTAGCTTGTTTCAGCCAGATCAAGCTTCATTAAACAATTATTTGCTGCTCCTGGGGATTCTTAATTAGCCACTTACTTCTTAATCTAGAGCTTTGAAAGGAATTGGGATTTTGATAAGCTACTGCATAGTAATAAAAGTGTCTTATGAAAGGCTGTGCTTTGTCATTTCCTAACTATGTAAGTGGTCCTAATATCCCAAATTTTTTACATGCTTCAGGAGCTTTTGGTGGCTTCAGGACACAATTTCAAGTCTTGATAATTATGTTTCTGAAAGCAAAGTGATCCCTTTGTAAAATCTTATTCCATTCATGTATTAAGAAATGGGAAAGCTGTTTTTCCTAATAATTCAGAAGGATAAGAGAGGGGTTTCATATTTGAATATTTTTTCTTTTCTCATTCTTCTCCAAAGAAAGAAAAAATGGGTATTTTTCAATCAATTAATTTCTTCTTAAAAACATTTACCTTTTTTTTTCCCAAGTAGACCCTCTAATGATCATCATTAGGATGAGCATTTCCTTTTTGTCCTAATAGATGGAATAATGGATAATGTTGCATTTACAAAAATTTCTGCAGAACTTCTCCAAAAACAGTGGGACTAACAGGATGAACTGAATAGGTCTGTGTAAGTCTCGGCAAGACACAGGGTCCATAATTCAAAAAAGCAAGAAAAAAGGACCACTGTAGTATTTAATGTTAAGAGTGGAACCACTTGAAAATGTGAGGTCAGGGGTTTTTTAGGAAATAGAAAGTCACTGCTAAAAGGCTCAAATTAATGCAGTTGCTATGGAGACTTTTAAAGATGAGGTACTGTAATGATTTATTATATTGATCAATTAAAATTCTTCCTAAAATTCTCCTGATTTTATCCTCTTTTAAAGGCTCAGAAGTTTTTTGTAAAGGAAGGAAAAAGATAAGAGAATACTATGTTTGATTGAATATGAAACATTAATAAAGCATGACAAGAAATAATTTGAGGAAATTCATGCCAAAACCATTAAAAAACACCCTAAGAAAAATGTTCCAAATACTTTACTTTGAAAACCAGAAAGCCCAAAGAAGTAACAGCTGATTGAAAGAAAAGGCAGTTCCTGGACAAGATAAGAGCACAGCAGACAAGCTAAACACATTTTTTTCAACAAGCAGTGAGAGGTTCTTGCAGCAAAATTTTCCTCTGTGGTGGATTAAGCTCAAGAACTGTGTCAAGATGAAGTGTTATTAGCAGAAATTTTAGAACAAGCCAATAAAACTTAACAGTAAGAAATGGCCAAGATCAGCTGTCATTCACTCACAAGTTCTGAGGAAATTCACTTACAAAGCAGCAAATCTACTGTGATATGGGACCCACCACTCATATAGTGATTTCACTGCATAAGCATATTAACTGTAGATGAGAAGACTACAGCAGCTATAATGTTATCTTTTTCTTTAATGCTCCAAACATCATCTGGGGAATGCCAGATCATATTCTGACTTCATTTAATGCACTTTGGTAGACATGGTATTAAATTTCCTTGGAAACATTCAAGGTCATATTGGGCAACCTGATTTCTAGATCCAGCAAAGTATTTTTAAGAAATAAACTTTTCATGGTGTAATAAGAAGTATCTTGACATGGACTAATAGTTGAAAAGTTGGAAACAAGGTACGGACTGAAAGAAATGGCTGGTTTTAATAATGATACCCAACAGTGTGATGAGGTAAGACTTGTGCTGTTCAACTTATTTGCAGATCTAGCAAAGGCTTGAGGGGACTGAGTAATAGTTTATCCAAGTCATCAAAGCTGAAATGTATTTGTAGTGGATAAAGAAGTGACAAATGAAATGTAACATCAATAAAATAACATTGGGCACATTTAGAAAAATATTATCAGAGTTACATGCAATAGTGGAGTACGAAATATCTTTTACCAGCTAGGAATGACATCTGAGTCACCACAGTTCATTCTCTGGAAATCTCGCCCATGCTATGTCCTGTCAGATAAAATGTAGTGCCCAGGAATTATTAGGAATATTAGGAATTCTTAGGAAAAGAAATGACGAAAGAGCAGAAGGACGATTACACAATTGTATATATCTAACTTTGGCAACATCCTGAATGGACAGATTTAGATCTAGTTGCTTAATTTGCATTTTCTTTTTGGTTGTTTCATTTGCATTCTCTTTTTGAGGGAGATGAGTGGTGATGAATTTTGCTGCTTTTGAGGCACCAGTGTTTCACAGGCACAAAGCACCAGTGCTGACCTTTTCTCCATGGATCCCTCTTGCTTTGGCAAACCAGGGAATGCCAAGGGAGGTACCAGCTTAGGAGGTGCTTCTTTGCCATCCTGCCCGGATTCCTCAGTATGAAGGCAATTATTATTATTATTTTATGGGGAATTTTTTCATGTGGCTGAAACAAGAAGCCATCTGAATCTTGTTGCTTGTTTTGCCACTCCCTTAACATCAGATTTTGCTTAAATTTCTCTGTGCCTTAGTTTCAGAGTACAAAATGGAGAGAACATTTCTTCCCTTTTCCATGGGGCTCCTGGGATGCTTATCTTGCTGTTCTGTGCAAAGTTGTTGGAAAACTGAATATTGAAAGTGCAAAAAAGTAGAGGTCATTAATATTAGCTAATTCCACCCTTCCCCCTTGTAACAATTTAACTTTGGAAAGCCAAGTCTCCATAAAAAAGATAAACCCTTCTTTGTACTTGGTGTGGATGGATTATGATCATTCTAGGACTCTAGTTATGTTTGTTGGCATAAACTTAGAGAAGTTTCAAACAGCCAAAGTAAAAATAAATCTTATTATTGTACATTTATACTAAGCAGGGTTCACAGTTTCCTCTTTATTTTTTTTAGATTGCTATTTTGATTTTTTCCCCTGAAAAACAAATACTGGAATATAATGTTATTTTAACTTTGAAATTTATGGTCTTCCTGACAACAGGTAGTCACAGTCGCATTCTTGCAAAAGAAAACAAAATTCAAAATATAGACACAGGAAATAAAATTAATTTCAAAATATATGAAAACATTTATTCTGTGCATCAGCCCAAGTGAACAGACAAGTCTCTGACTGATACCCACCACAGACTGCAGTTTCTTGAATTGATTGATTAATAGGACAGAAATGAGGAGGTGTGAATTTATTTTGGACTTCAACAGGGTTGAACAAGGTTTGGCACAGTTCAGCTGGGCTTAATCTGCATTTTAAAGTCTATGAACAGTGACCACCTACTGGCACCCTTCAATGTGTTAGGTCCCATAGAAAGGAAACATTTTGCACTAGACTTCATTTCAGCTAATGTTCCTGGATTTATAAAGGTACTAAAAAGGCAACAGCAATCTGATTTCAAACTAACAAAATACCCTTTTTCCCTTAGCGAGATCAAAACTCAACAGAATACTCAGGGAAGGAGGAGAAAGGTAGGTGGGATTGGGGAAACAGTTTCTCATTGTTTGGAGGTAGATTGTTCTTTTGAGGCTGACATTACTCTGAAAATAAAATTAAATTCCTTTTGGGTGTTTTCACCATTAAGCATCAAGATTTTCATTTAACTGCGTGAAAGGTAGTAAAGAAGTAATAAATAACAGTTCAAATGGGAAAAAGCTGCAGAGGAGAAAAAATGCTGAAATGCTGAGAATTTTATCTGAGCTAAAAAAAATGGAAGCAGAAAGATTTCACTGTATTTTGCAGCAAGGATAATTAAAAACAAAGCCGTCTTTTAAGACAGAGCAAACATTCCTCACCATCTCGTTTTTCTGGTGAAGCCAAGAAACACTCTCTGAAGTAAAATAACCATAACAAGAAAAGGCATCTTCTTGAAGAAATTTTGACTCATAGTTTACTGCTTTATAAGCAGTTCAATAGAAAGATGTTCCATGCCAAGGCAACAAGTCAAGAATCCACATTTTTAATGCTAGTTTAGTCTCCTATGTGATTATTTTTACAACATGTGCAATTAAAGACAGATTTTTCAGCTCCCTGATTGTGACCGGATAGAAAAGGGTTTGCACACACACAAACACGGAGGGAAGGAAAACGCCACCTCTCCCTGTAATGGTCTTCATTAAAAACAGCTTTGCCCAGCTTCTGTTTTATTTCATTTTGGCAATTTAAATTTTCCTTCTCTGGTAGGTGATGGTTTTTTTCTTCCTTCCACTTCACTGGTCCAAAGGAAAAATCTAGTAGTCCGCATTCCAGTATTTTCAGTCATTTGTTCACATTTGCAGAGGAAAGATGGGGCTGGGATGGGAGGGACAAAGGGAAAACTCAGAAACCACAGGCTCACTGTTCAAACCCCAGGCTATTAACAACACAGTTGTCAGGGGAGTTTCATACAGCTCCCAGTAGCACCAAAGACTTGGAGTGGTAAAACTGGTCACCCCTTTGTACCCTGTTGCACCTGCCAGAGAATAAAGAAAGGCTCGCTCAGCTGCCTTTTTTAACACTAAAATACAAACTTTACCAGGAGTAGCATCTGTTTTTGCAAACAAAAATTACCTTGAACAAGAAAAACAGCAGGAAAAAAAAATTCCAGGAATTATTTTGTCAATTCATTATAGCATTTTTATAGACATTGACTTGGTTCCAGAGAAAATATAACCTTACAAAAAGTTATCATTACTATTAAACCGGATTCCAGGTCAAAATTTTTGTGAATCCATCTCTTTCAAGGGAGGCTCTGTAGATAAATTTATTTCCCTATGATCTAAAAGAGAGAGACACATAAAAATCATATAGCATTGGAAGTTCCTTCTTTCATTTCCCTTTCTGGACAAATCTGACTCTATTCAAGGGATGTGTTTATCCCAGTGCTGAACTGGTGTGGACGGGAGCCCAGCTTCAATCCTGTTGGAAACATCCATGGCATTTCAAGGTGATTCAAGGTAGGCAAATATAGGGTGTGAGGGAATTTGGAGCTGCCATCCTGTTTGCTTGCTAGATGGGAACAACCCAGAGGTTTGGCAATGTGTCAGGTGAGAATGAGAGTTTGGTGTCTGTTCTGGGTTAAGAGGGGTGGGCACAGGCAGAAAACCTCCAGTTTCAGGCCCCAACATCCCTCCAATGTCAACAAAGAGGAGCTTATCAGGCCATTGTATTTTTATCAGCTGTATCAGGGTCCCTCAGCGCCTTTAACTTGCTGAGGTGGCCCAACAGTTTAATTTGGTTTCTTTTAAAAAAATGAACCCGAAACACCAATTTTCCTCTTGCTCCTTAACACCAAAGCCTCGGAACAGTAGGCAGCATGATGCAGGAAAGCCACGCTGCCCAGACCTTCTTTCTTGAGATGGGTTTGGATTTATAACTTGCTAAACTGTGTCCCAGTGGGGAGTGGGAGGCTCTGTGATGAAGCTGGTGTGTGTGCGTGTGTGTACACGCACGTACGCGGGAAGCGCTGGAGCTCGTAGGGCTCTCCAGGACTCTTTGGAGGCAAATCCAGACCTGGAAACAAAAAAGAAGGTAGCATTCATGGCCAAGCACACAGTGGGGTAAACATATTTTGTAAATGGAAGTTTGTTATTCACATTGTACGACGGGAGCTGGTGTTTACCCACCGCCAGTCGGATGCTGACGTTGCCAGAGGCTGAAGGATTCAGCGGCGATCGCTTATAAATAGTGCTGACCAGAAACAGAAACAGTGAAGAGTTTTCATTTAAAAAAAAAAAAAAGCCTTCAATATTTTTTCCATTTATTTTAAGGGAAGAGTTAAAACTACATGCTTTTATTGATATTTCTTTTTTTTTCCCTCTCTCTTCTCTCTACTCTCTTGTATACCTCTTCTAATTTTGTTAAGTTTTGGGGGTTAATTGAATTTTTTTAATTGTAAATTATTTTATTTCATTTTATTTTATATTCTATCTTACTTTGTTTCACCACTGCAAAAACCAGCAAGGGCAGGAGAAAATAGAAGACAAAAGAAATAAAGAAGTGCAGGAAAATCCTAGCATTTGGGCATGTGTTGAAAACTCAAACTCTTGGTTTTTAATTAACAAAGGTTTTAAATGAAAACTCTGATTTTGTCAGAGACAAATTCTTGTTATTAAAAAAAAAAAAGGCTTCTAGAATCCCTGATAATAATAATTTATGGGTGTTTAGGTCCCACTGGAAGATACAAATTCTAATGTCCCTTTGCCCTGGGGAGGTGGAGTAGCTCAGGAAAGCTAAAGCTTAACAGCAAAAGGTAGGATAATACCTCTGTGTGTGAACATATTCTGAGAACCTTCCTTAAATTCCCCCTCTGTAGGTCAGCTCTGGATACTATTACGAGAAAGAAAGAGAGTAAAGGTGTGAGCAATCTGGATTTTGCCCTTCAGCCCGTGAGACTGGGTGTGGCAGAGCAACCATTCCTAGGGATACTGGTTTGCATTCTCCTCCTGAACACAGCCAAATCTCCCCCTCATGTTGTTTCATGCTGAAATTAAATACTGTAAATTCCAGGTCAGGCACTCGCTCTTTTTGAAAGTTAAAGTGATCGTTTCCCTGTGCCCAGTTTTGATTTCCTGAGCATAAAAGTGATGTGTGTTCTCCAAAGTGTTTGCCCACACAGGCTGGGCATGTACCTACAGGTCTTGAAGGTTTTTTTGATGAATTTCAATGAAAAGTGCGGCTTGAGAAACCAGACAAAAGTTTGCCCTAAGTCAAAAGGAGCTTTGCTTGTGCAAGGATTGCAGGACTACAGAGCATGGAAGTCAGGGGATCTTTCTTTTTCCTTTTTACAGGATGATAATCCACAGCCTTTTATGAAAATTAAAAATTTTATTTGCAAGATAACGGGCAGATGACCAGTCCCTGAGAAAGAAAGGAAAAAAAAATAAAATGTGTGCAGGGGTTGGGAAATAAAAGAAGAAAATCAAATACAATGTACTTCTTTTTGAGAATGAGCAGTGGAGGAATGGACGCTCCAATTGTGGCTCCTTCACAACTCATCCTCAGCCCTTCAGCCCCTTTCCTCCCAGCACACAGGATTATTCTTTCTAATTAGGCGACGAGAAAAAGGGAGGAAAGCTGGTATTTTTTTTAAACTTTTTTCCCTAAAGGAACAGAGTTTTTTCCTGTTCCACAAGGTGGCAACATCGCTTCAGATCTCGCAGCATCCTCTATAGCACAGACAGTGAGAAACTTCAGACCTTTTAAACTATTTCAAACATGCTCTTTTGGATGATTTAAAATAAAGTGGGGAAAAAAAGCGCCATTGTTCTAATTTTTACCATTTTTTTGTTTTCTGAACATGTGATTTAAAATTATATCTACCATCTTTTGTACATTTTACTGTGTGTACTACCTATATAATCCCATTTGCTGCAGCTCTTTCTGTGCAGCTCAGCACAGGGAAAGACTGGTTTAACTCTTTTTTACTGAGTAGAGGCTAAAAACTAAAATCAGAGTGGCCAAAATAAAAATGGAACAAAGGTGAATCTTGATCTTCAGGGTTGATAAGGAACCCAAGTTTTATTTATGATTGTTAGCCAAAGTTTAACTTTACTTCTAAATAATTTCTAAGAAGTCAAACTGTGACTCACAGACTGTCCTATCTCTCTTTTTTGTGTTCCTTACTCATTTCTTTCCCTAAACAATTGCTTCTGCTCTCTTAAACAACATCTCTGCATTTCACTAATGGCTTTATGGCTGTTGCTTCTGTGGAAGTTGAAAGGAAATGAAAGAGCCCCATCTTCCTAAAACTTTAACTCAGACTCTCTTCTTAGTTTGCACAGTACTAAGAACATAAAAGTATGACATAAAAGTATGACAAAAACCAAACCAAATCACAACCAAAACGAAACCAACCAAACAAAAAAGGTGGATGTTGTGAAGTTAACAGGAAGTTAAGGCTCTTCATTTCCCACTCTCAATCATTCAGACTCTGATATAGTAAAGGGTGTGAATAATTTGGCACAGGCACCTAACATCCTCTTATCCCCCTAGATCAGAATTAAAATGTTTTGTGGCCATGCTGGACAACATCAGTGGGTGACGAGAAAGAGAATTAATTCAAGCATCCTACCAGAACAAAAACAGTGTGCCCAGGTGGCCAAGAAGGCCAATGGTACCTGGCTTGTATCAGCAATAGTGTGGCCAGCAGGAGCAGGGCTGTGACCATCCCCCGGTGCTGGGCACTGGTGAGGCCTCACCTCAAATCCTGGGTTCAGTTTTGGGCCCCTCATGAAAAGAAAGACATTGAGAGGCTGGAGCATGTCCAGAGAAGGACAATGGAGATGGGGAAGGGTCTGAAGCACAAGTCCCATGAGGAACAGCCAAGGGAGTTGGAGAGTTTCTCAGCCCGGAGAAAAGGAGACTCAAGGGGGATCTTGTTGCTCTCTACAACTCCCTGAAAGGAGGATGGAACCAGGTGAGGGTCAGGCTCTGCTCCCAGGTAAAGAGAAAGAGGGCAATTTCAATTACCTGAAAGGAGGTTGAAATAAGATAGAGATTGGTCTCTTCTCCCAGAAAACAAGTGACAGAACAAGAGGAAACAGCCTCAAGTGGTACCAGAGGAGGTTTGGAATCACACAGAATCACAGAATTTATGAGATTGTATATTAGGACAAACTTCTGCACTGCAAGGGTTGTTAGGTATTGGAAGAGGCTGCCCAGGAAAGTGGTGGATCACCATCCCTGAAAGTGTTCAGAAGCAGTGCGGATGTGGCACTTGGGAATACAGTTTAGAGGTGAACGTGGTGGTGCTGGGTTAATGTTGGACTCGATGATCTCAGAGGTTTTTTCCACCCTTAATGATTTTGTGATTCTATGTTTCTATGACTTCACCAGGTTGTATCACCTTCATCTGAGAACCCAAGTGGTGCTCCTGTAACATTACAACCACACACCCTGCCTACTTCATCAGCAGCCTTGTTTTGTACGAGCTCTTTGATCTCATCAGGTGTGTTTGCATTAGAGCAGCTCAATGGATGTCCCAAGACCATGTTACCCTGCTGTGGATATGCCATTGCTGCAGGACATCATGGCCACCTTTGGGATACCTGTAGAGCCAAGAGAATGAGTTTCACAGCCCAAATCATTCTTTGATTCTATGGTGTGTGGTACTGCTCTCCAGAGCAATGTGGCAAATGTATCCATAACATACTTGGAGATGGGATCAATCCTTCCAGAGCACACAGCCAGGCTTGTTCCAAAGGGTTGTTGGCAGTACCAAGCCTAATGTTGGTTAGATGTTTCCACCTCTCTGTAGATTGTTGCCTGGCTGGAGCCAACTCACTGCTGACACACCCCTGAGATAAGAGCTGAGCTCAGAGAGTGTCTTTTATTAACCCCTCTGCAAACAGCAAAACTCCTGCTGCTCAAAAGTGAATCGGGAGTGGGGGCTTTCCATTGGCTTTACCTGTCTCTTCCTGAGCCAAGTTTCTCCATCATTCCATGGAGAGCAACCATATGTTTATTTTCAGATGGGCCGCAGGGCTCAGAGATGCTTTAATAATAAGCTCTCAATTGATTTGTATGCAAATTAATAATTAGAGAGGGCAATTCAGCCCTGCCTTCTCCAAGGAAACCTTGGACATTGCTCTTGGTTAACAGCAGAGATCAGAGCTGGGAATGCTGAATACAAAGCTGCTCCCGTGTTAGCAGCTGAGCAGGCTTTAACTTTTCCTTTCTTCCCCCTCTTCTCCCTCCTATTTTTTCCATTGTAACTCAAAATGCATTTTTGCAAGATATCCCTGAAATTACTATCACTACATTGCAATATTAGATCAATGCAGTGGTAACACACTCCAGATTGTTATGGATTGTTATTCACATCTTGATGCCTTCCATACTGCCTGGTGGAATCTAACCTAATACCACGATTAAAATGCCTTTTTCATTTCTCTAAAGCACTCTGCTTGCTGCCATTACATAAACGTCTGCCTATCTATGGTTTTGTACTGGCACCCAATACTGGTGTCTCTAAAAGTCTAATGAAAAGGACCTCCACTCATTAAAGGGAGATGAAGGTTCTTGCCAAAGCCTGGGATTAAATCAGAGTCCATTCAATTTCTCTTCTCACTGACATCATTATGATATAGGGAAAGCACTCCTTTCAAGTGACTTGTGTTACGGCAGTGTAAAGTCAGAGTGAGTTCAAAATCAAGCCCGTTCATTTTAATGCCAGTCTTCCTCCATTTTCTCTGGCAGCTTTTTCCCACTCTACAACTCACCCGCTGAAAATAGCAGCCCTTGGTGTAATACAGCTCCTTTTCATGGGCAAGGACTGAGCTTCAGAGGCAGGAACATTTTAGAGGTCACCTTAAGGTGGCATAGGAGAGGGGAGAAGAATTATGAAAAAGATGAAAAAAAAGGATAAGGAGACAGTTGATCTCCCACAGATTTACCACCATAGTCTTTGAAAGCAGCAGTACCTTGGTACAAGAAAGTACCTTGGTTGATGCCAAAAAGAGTGGGGCTTCAGATATTGTGTGACTTTGGGCTGACTGCAGAAGGAGAAGCACCAGCTCATCTCCTTATTCTTTGCTGTGAGAGTGGTGAGGCACTGGCACAGGTTGTCCAGAGAAGTTGTAGATGCCTCCTCCCTGGAAGTGTTCACAGCCAGGTTGGAGCAACCTGGTCTAGTGCCCCCATGGCAGTGGGGTTGGAACTAGATGATCTTAAATGTCCATACCTACCCAAACCATTCCATGATTCTATGGTCTCTTGTTGAAAGCTGCAGCATGAGTCTTGTATCTCTCTTCACACCCCAAGGAGGACTCAGGAAAGCAAGACAGATCCACAGGAAGAGGCACCATTCACACCACCAGCTTTTCCAAGCCTTCTCTCAGTCAGCTAAGAATTCTCACTGTTGCCCCACCATGAAAGCAGATGAGAGCAGGTGGCAGAGGAGCCTTGATCTTCCAGTGCCCCCAGGGATGAGAATAATCTTGCCATGAGATTACATGTCCATTGGGAGCTGTGCCTCAGCAGTCCAGGCATGATATCTACGGGCTTGAAAGAACAGTTTTATACTATCTTGTTTAAGAAGCAGGGTGGTTCCCACTACGTTAAGAGCTAAGAAAGGAAGAAGGAAGCCCTTGATGACAACCCAACAAGTCTTAAATCCATTTCCCACAATTGTGAAGCTATTGGCTTCAATGAGATCCCACAACACAGTTGGCATTCAACTGGGAAATCTTTATTGGTGGTATAATCCCAAGGTTTCCTGCATTGCCAGTGAAGAAAAATAAATACTTTCAGGGAGTAATTTGGGTCTTAGGTGGGAAAAAAGAGCTGTTCTAGGGGGATGGGAGGAAGCTGGACCAAGAAGAACAAGCCATTTGGGGAATCAAATGGAATTTAAAAGACCTGTCCATTAAAATGTGTGTCCACTGATGTTAAAAAGTTCCTTCCAGAAGAGTCATACTATCATTCCACGTCACAACAGCCATCCTGTGCCATTTTCACTTTAAAGCTGAAAAAACACTTGATTTTCAGAATTCCCTCTAGAATGTCTTCTGTCTGCTCTTGTGGTATTATTAAACCAGGTCAGATCTGTTTTTTTAATAACTACAGATTTCTGGGACATTTTTCAGTTTGAGGGGTGTTTGTGCATCTGCTGCCTATGGCAGCAGTGCAGGCTCATGGAATCCTGAACTACTGATTAAACTGTAGTGTGGTTTTCCAAGTGGCAGCTTGTACTCGGGTATTTGGGAGTATTCTTCAAGTGTAACAAAATGGAGTAGGACACTCCCCTACTTTATGTGTCTGTGAAACCCAGAGCAGCATGGAATATATTTAATTTGGTTTATAGCAAACAGAAGCACTGGGACTCGCTTGTCGATGTTACTCCCAGGTTGGGCACTGGTGGTGGGCTCTGTCCCACATGTGCATCAGCATCCCTGTGATATGGATGTTAGTGCCAGTCTCTCTTGTAGAACCACATGAAAAGCCATGAGATACAGTTTGAAAAACATGGAATGTGAAAAAAATTGATTGCAATGATTAGGATTACTACTGTTATCCATAAAAGGGGGATTAATGTAACTGTGTAAAATGAACAGAATTCATGAAACAGTTCTGCTAAGTCCATGTGCAAGCAGTGCTATATCTATCTCTAGTGATAAAGAAAATGGGTTTGTTAATTAAGAGTCTTAACAAAGTGTTCTCACAGCCACAGTAATGTTAATATCAGTGTTAGTAATAATAATATCAATGAAAATAAAGATAATGATAATAATAATAGTAGTAATAACAATATTATTTCAATTACACCTCAAATTAAGAAAACCCATAACAAACAATCAGCCAAATTGTCAGCATATTGTTCTCACTGATAAGCTGCATTGAAAGCTGCTGGCTAAATTCTTAGTGGAATTAAAACCTGGTGCTACCTCGAGTCACTATGGTAAGTCAACATCTTGTCCTTAGTAATTAAACACGTGGAAGAGAGAAGCTATTCTTGGCATCACCCACAAGCCGCGTGAAAACACTTGGATACACTAGAAAATCAAGGGCAGTGCGAGGCTGATGTGCTGTAAATTCATCAGGCAGAGGAGGAAACTGAGGCAGAGCTGTTATGCATTGCAATCACACTGCAAATCCACAGTGCTCAGACCTGCACACTCCCCAGCACCAGCCCTTACAGTACAAGCAGCACTCCTCATGCACAGCAGCATTTCCAAGTAAAAGCGAGAGATCAAAAGGAAAAGACAGCCTTTCAGATATTCTATTTCATCTGTAGAGGCAAGTGTAGGAAGATTGAACTGATTATTTTTTTCTTCTTTCCCATTCGATTAACATATGTTTGTCTGTGTTTCAGTATTTCACCACATATTTATATGAAATCCCTCTGCCTATATTTTTATTTTCTTGGCCTCTTGCAGGCTTTTGCTCATGCTAGACCACTCCAAGAAACTTGCCCACAGTACACCATCTTCATCCATGCACCCCAAAAACAGTTCCTACACCTCACTTGGGCAGCATCTGAGTTGGTTGTCTCCAAGAGGAACAGATGCTTCTACTTTAAACAGACCACAGATAATCCCCAATCTCCTCAGTGAACTCAGGAGTGTTCGAAAGCATGTACCACACAGATCAAAACTGAACACAATTACAGCCATGCCACTGCCTTTTTTCCCCTTTGGGAAGGTGGAGAGAGTCACAGCAGAGGACTCGGTTCCTCTGGCTGGCTCTTAGGATTGTGGTTTCCAGCGATAAATTCAGCCCGTGGGCCATTTACTGAGGAATTACATCGTGTGGTATATGCGTCCTTCCACCAGTATTCAAGCCTCAGGAACTGATGAGGTTCAGTGCAGAGTGTTCAGATTTGGTTTCTTTCTAATAACACTTACTGAATGTGAACAGCTTTAATAATCCCCAGCAGTCATTAAAAGCTTTTCATCTTCAAAGTTCTCTACATATGCTAATTAATGCTCACAACCATCCTGTGATGGCATTATCATCCCCATGTGGCAGCAAGGGAAATGGAAGCAATGAAGTTAAGTAATTTGCCTGAGGTCAGAGGGAGCTGATGACAAAACCACAAGCAGAACCCCCATCCTCTGCTCCACCACGTATCTTCCTCCCACAGTACTGTCATCTGGTCCCCACAGCTCTACCTCTGTTTTGTCTTATGTGAGCATGAGACAGGTACCAAGAAAGAAGCTAAAAACAACATTTAGACTTGCATCCCCCCAGGCTCTGAGTATGCCACCAAGCCTGCATGTGTGCCAGCCTACCTGCCTCATTACCAGTGCACAAAATGCAGCAGCATATGCCAATTTTCAGGAAAAAGTTCCTGCTGCAGCTCTCTATGCCAGCATAGGTCCAAGCTATACAGTCATGTCCTCTAGACAAGCATCCCCAAAGTCAGTCATCCTACAGCTCAGCCCACCAGCTAATGACCCACGGTTCCCTCTCTATAACCAGTCTATGGACATCTTGACTCTATAAGTTCTAATAACTAAACCCACCACTGAGACCAACTGGGACAATGTGGATGTACCTTTGCTCCAAGTCTCAACTCCTAAGTCACAGAATCATAGAATCGCAGAATGATTTGGGTTTGAAAGGATCTTAAGATCATCTAGTTCCAAACCCCCTGCCATGGACAAGGACACTTTCCACTATCCCATGTTGCTCCAAGCCCTGTCCAACCTGTCCTTGACACTTCCAGGGATGGGGCAGCCACAGCTGCTCTGGGCAACCTGTGCAGGGACTTCACCACCCTCACAGGGAATAATTTCTTCCTAACATCTAATTTAAGTCTCTCCTCTTTTAATTTAAAACCATTCCCCCTTGTCCTATCATTATGACATCTTTTGTCTGTGTAAAAAAATCTCTCTCACTCTTTTTTATAGGCTCCCTTTAAGAATTGGAAGGCCACAAAATAAGATTTCCCTGGAGCCTTTTCTTCTCCAGTGTGAACAAACGCAGTAACCCTATCCAAAATACCTAGGGGAAGCAGTCCCTGGCCTGGGCTAACTCCCTGAGAGTGTCTGGAAATTGTCGACAGTACTTTTCTTCTGAACCCAAAGTTTGCCAGAAATAATTCAAATAATTTAATGGCACAGCCAAACTAGTTGTAATGCTTATGCCAAGGCTTGATACCATTCAGTTTTCTAGTCCATATACAGCCCATGTGGCCAAAGTACAGTTAGAATCAGCAATGTGAGTACCTTGTGCTCAATGATTTTGCAAGACAAGCATCACTGTCTCTCTACTGTCACCATGCAAAAGAAAACAAGACTGAGAGTCATGATTTATTGAGGATCTTGCACTACATTAGTGTCATAAACACAAGCACCACTTTGATCCTCTGGCCCAAAATTCAAGACCTGATTATTTGGTCAGCTTTGCCTTTCCAAAACACAGGTACCTGACCATTTACATGAGCACACTTCCTAGCTTTACATCCAGCCCCTTTATGGTGGGTTCAGCTGCCAAGGATTTACTTTTAGCCCACATGATTAGGAGCTGATGAGCTTCTCCTTCTATTCTCTACCCATTCAAATAAACATGGAGCTGTATTTTATTTTTAAAATAAACAAAGGCAGGCTGGACTGAAACCATGGTAGGAATGGCCCCAACTCTGTTCTTGGCTGATCTGCCACTCGTAGAATGTTGTTTTATGCTTATAGGGAGAAATGACTTATTACTATCAGAATAATAAACTCCTTCCTTTTATACATCAAATCAAACTGCAATCTGGTCTGTGCAGAACACATTTCCCACTCCTCCTCCTCATTCTCTCCTTCCTCTACCATGGGCTTCAAACACAGAATCCAGATGCAAGCTATTTTTCCCCCAGCCGAAGGATCTGACTTTCTGGCAAGCTGTGCAAGCTGTTGTGTGGGTGGTTTAAAACTTCCCTCTGGGCCTGTCATGTGGTTAGGGCTGTCTGGGTTGCTCTGAACTTCTGGACACCATTTTCCTTTGACTCACCTTTTATTCCAGCAGAAGCTGGGACCAAGTGTGCCTAGCAAATGGGACTACACAGAATTGCACTTTGGCGCTTTTTCTTGCTCATGTGAAGTCCTTTGACTGAGTTCACCAGACGATGCTGTCAGGAGGAAATCCCTGCAAATAGCTGTCTCCCTGACTTCGCTTTGAGCCACTTCCTACTCATTTTCTGAGCAGCTCTTCCATGAAAATTCATGCTCTGTCATGTGTTACTAGTTAAGTCAGCAGCAAAGTCTATTCTGAGTCTATCAGGAAGGTCTAATCCCAGCCGTCAGGGCTGCAGTTCTGCCTTTCCTCTTCACTAGCCTGCCTTTCTTTAGATGATGTGCAAGCAGTGGTTCACTTCTGCATCCCAACACAGATGGAGAGATGACCCCAGTGACTCAGAGCACCATGAGTCAGACAACCACACCAGAATTTTACCCCTTTCTTTTTCTTTAATTTAAATGACAAGAGTGTTTTGCATCTTCCTGGCTAAGAGAAGATACAACTCCGGTGAAGCAGACCCAACTACCCAGTTCTGCAAGCAGAATGCTCCAAATTGAGCAACCCCCCCCCATTCACCTCATCATTTAATACCAGCAAGCCAGAACACTGGGTAGGTCCCTAACACTGGGTAGGTCCCCATCAACATCATTTCATCACAGATCTCTGAGTATGTGGATTCCTTATCTGCTGTCTTCCTTATCACAGCTTTACAAAGGCAGGCTCTACATAACACTGAGGGTCATCTCCTCTTGAAGTCTATCAGCTTCTGAAAGCAGAACAGATTATTCCTTTGTGAATAACCCTTGCTATTTCCTAAAGAAAAGCCACTGGATAAACTGGAAGTGCAATGATAGGGTGAATGGCACACGGGAGGGTGTTTTGCATCCTCTGACAGGGGTGGGAATTGTGATCCAGGACAGAGTTGCAAGTGTTGATACATTTACTATATAATTGGTATATATTGGCAGTGCTGGGTGGATCTTGGATGATCTTGGGTTTTTTTCCAACCTTAATGATTCTAGAATTCTGTGATTATGTATAATAGATCACTGACTCAGCAATGAGAGTACTACAGGCAGATGAAAATAGGCATGGATTATATTTCATGAAATACCTCTTCCCTATGATGTGCTGTCTCTAGACCCTCACAAATCTCTTCAGAAATAAGCATAGGCTCTTTTGAGGGCACTTCAAACCTTCATTTGTTTTTTGGTCCAAAATGATCAGATCTGATCCTTGTGATGCTTCCTAAGGGGAAAAAACTTGATTTAAAACCTTGAAACCAAAAGCGCAAGTGTTGTGTACCACTGAGGAAGGTACCCAAGCCTCTACCTGAGCCTGCAAGCAGCATGTTAGGACAGGGTGCCCAACCCACACATTTGAAATTCATTTAGTACAGTCTTGCCTGGCAGCCTCACAAAAGAGCTTAGAGAATCATCATAAGTATGACAATAGTAAAATATTTAAATCCTTGAAATGTATTAGTCCTTTCATATAGAGCAAAGCTAATTTTCTGAGAGTGTGACAACATGCACTACAGAAATGAAAGAATCAGATTCACCAGATCACACAACCATTATAACAAAAAGAAACATTGTAAATACTGACAAACAGGCCATGACAAGTTATTCCTACAACATGCATGAGCAGGAAAAGTTGTTGTACTTTGGAGTATCTCAGAAGTCATGGAGGTCAACTCAGGACAAGAAATGCAGAAATGAGGAGCTTCAACTCAAGTCACGTTCAAGTGAAGTAGATAACTAACCACAAATCTTTGCCCAAGGCTACTTAACTGATGCCAAACCCATTTTTCAGAGCTCTGAAAATATTTTGATTAACTTCCCTCGGTCTTCAGAAACTACATTGATGTCTAGTCTGCCTGTCCTTGAGTTTTGAGCTTTCAGGAAGATGGTTCTCCCCAGGTATTTCCAGGCAGTTCAGAAGCAAGCCGGGCTTCCCAAGGGGATTTCTGTTTTACTAGAGGCTCACATGGTTTACAGAACATTCAAACACACATCTTTATACCAGAATCCATCTGCTTGATGTCCAGTGCCTGTCTCCACTGACTGGCATAAAAATACTGGTATAATCACAAAATCACAGAATCATTTAGGTAAAAAAGATCTCTGAGCTTATCAAGTGCAACCTTTGACTGATTCCAATCTTGTCAGGTAGACTATGGCCCTAAGTGCCATGTCCAATTGTTTCTTGAACTCCTCCCAGGGATGGTGACTCCACAGCCTCCCTGGGCAGCCCATTCCAATCTTCAGCAACCCTTTCTGTAAAGAAATTCCTCCTTAGAATTTCACACCCACAGCTTGAGGGCATGTTCTCTTGTCCTGTCACTGGTTGCCTGGAAGAAGAGGTTGATCCCCACCTGGCTTCAGGCAGTTGTAGAGAGAATAAGGTCCCACCTGAGCTTCCTTTTCTCCAGGCTGAGCCCCCTCAGTCTCTCATATAACTTACTCACTCTTGACCCTTCCCCAGCTTTGTTGCCTTTCTCTGGACTCGCTCCAGCAATGTCCTTCTTGTCATGAGGGGCCCTAAACCAGTCACAGCACCTGAGATGTGGCCTCACCAGTGTCTAATACAGGGAGACAATCACTTCCCTGGTCCTGCTGGCCACATTATTCTTGACACATGCCAAGTGCCACTGGCCTTCTTGGCCACCTGGGCTCATGTTCAGCCACTGTCAACCAGCACTCCCAGGTCGTTTTCCAAAGGGCCACTTTCCAGCCACTCTACCCCCAGGCTGGAGCACTGCATGAGGTTGTTGTGGCCTAGGACCAGGCACTTGGCCTTGAACTTCGTACCATTGGTTTTGGCCCATCAATTTTACCTGTCCAGATCAATATAACAATAATACAGGTTATATAACCTCAGAATCATAGAACCAGTCAGGTTGGAAGGGACCACAGTGGGTCATCTGGTCTAACCTTCCTGTTCTAGAAGGGTTATCCAAGAGCATGTATTTTACAATAATACTTTATGTATATGATGTATGATATTATATTTATAAAAACAGGTTGCTCAACAGGGAGCCTGAGTTTGGCTGAGCACACAGCCATGCCCTTCATATCAGGATGACTTGATAGATCGTGAACGCTTATTTCAATGCCTTGTTTTGGATTTGGAAGCCTAACTGGAGGCATTCAGGTGTTAAATCTGGCCTCAGCTCCCTTAGTAGTTCCATTTCATCACCTATAAAATGGAGGATACCATTTCCCTACAGATGTTTTATAAGGCTTAACTTATTCATGCGTGCAAAGTGTTGAGATACTTGAATGAGCAGCACCGTACCAGAACAATGTCTTATTTTGTGAACACAACCTCCAAAACTTTTCACACCCTCTTAGGCCTTCCAATACTTCCTGCTTCCCACCAGGCTGGGACAACTCCTTTCAGGACACTTTTGTGCCCTATCCTGCCTGTGGAAACAGCAGGTGGTGAAAGGAACAAAAATGAATAGAGGTGGGAGGAAAAGTTGTCCAAATATAGTAGAACCTCAGAAAAAGCTTTAGCCAGGGTTAGGGTTGGAGCAAGATTGCAGAAGAATTTTCTTTTTCTTTTTTTTCTTCCTTTTTTCCCCCCTCAAAGCTGGTTACCAGCTCCCATCAACAGCAGTGGCATCTCATTCCCTATGACTATGCTGCATTACACAGGAGGAGTCACTGAGGATTGTCACCACATCTCAGAGCATGGGGGAAGAGGAGCTGCAGAGCTGCTGAGATGATTTTGTGCCTCTGCTCCCTCCTGGAGGCACCAGGAGGAAAGGGTGGGGGGGTAATGGCTGAGGCCCTCCTGCTGCAAGTTTCTTTGGCTGTTTCAAAGCTGTGATAGCTGGTGGAGGGTTAAAACAGCCAAAGGACAGATGAGGGATTTGAAAGGCACAAATGTGGTTTCAATCTGGTTCATCATTTCTGCTCATCTTGCACCAAATGTTTCTGGGGCACAACAGAAGCATCCCCCTAAGTCCTCCCTGCGCCCAGACAACTTCTGCTCCTTCTCCCTGCCTGAACAATGTAGGAGCGAGTCCGGAGCAGGAGACAGTGAGTGAATATAAGTACTTTCCCTCACACCCCTTCCCAGCCCTGACATAATAACAAACAGCTCTCCAAAAAGCACTTAAATTTACGAACAGTTTATAAATTCACAGACGTTGATTTATAGATGTTGGCTTGACCCAATATTAGACACTTTGGTTTCTTTTCTGTTTTCAAAGTGCTGCTGTTATGGCTTGGGTTCTGAGTGCCGTCACACACCAAAAACAGCCTCCAGGTCCTCCCTGTGGGCTTTTCTTTGCCCACAAGGACAGGCTGGAGCTGGGGCTGGGCTCCCACTCTTCCAGGGGTGGCTCTTCCCCTTGCTCAGCAGGACAACTTCCAGCTGGTTACAGAGCTGTGATGACAGGCTTTCTAGGCAGCTTCATTTCAGCTTCCTTGTCTGTAGGAATGGTGGCTGCAACATGGGGTGTGAGGAGACGCCCGTGTCTGTGTGTGTGGTATTCTCTGCCTACCAGCCCCCAGCAGGAGCACAGAGTTAACCAGGGAAAAAAACAAAAAACAACCCACCACATCCACCACCAGTAACTGGAAAAAAAAAAAAGTCAAAACACAACAAAAACATCCCTCCATACCCTGCCTGGAGCCAGCGTTAATTGGCTAAAAGAAATAAAAATGAGCAAATTTGTACTCCAGGAATGTCAAAATTCCACCCTGCAAAATCGCTGAGCTGATGTGTCCAGAATTTTTCTCCTATGGCCACCCAGTGTGAACAGAAAACCCCATATGTAGACCATGCCACCAGGTGAGATGAGGGTTAGGGATAACCACTTTCCACCCTGTGGAATTTCACAGTCATATCTGGCTTGGAAACCCAAAATTTGTGGTAACATACGGAACTGTGGGCTTTGATGGGAGCCATGAGGGCCTGGCTGGGGGAACACAACACAGTGAAAGGCAACTGTGACCAATTCCTACCCATTCCCTCTATACACACACGTGCACACACAAATAAAAGATATGATATCTAACAGTCCCTTCCATTTTCTACTGTCTGCCTCTGGGCAAGTCACCCAAGTTTCTCCAGCTGTGAAAAAAGAGAAGTGATGGTTCAGTTTGCATCCTGATCTCAGAGATACTGACAGTAGAGAGACAGTTGCCCCCATTGGAGAGAAAGAGGGCAATTCCAGTTACCTGAAAGGAGGTTGGACACAGGTGGGGGTCGGTCTCTTCTCCCAGGTAACAAGTGATAGGACAAGAGGGAATGGTCTCAAGTTTTGCCAAGGGAGATTGAGATTGGATATTAGGACAAATTTATTCACTGAAAGGGTTTTCAAGCATTGGAACAGGCAGCCTAGGGAAGTGGTGGAATCACTATCCCTGGAAGCATTCAAAAAAGATGTGGGGCTTAGGGACATGTTTTAGTAGTGGGCTTGGTGGTGCCGGGTTAATGGTTGGACTCCATGATAGCAGAGGTCTTTTCCAACCTAAATAAGCTCTTCTGATGGAGTCAAACAGAGCAATAGTGCCTCATACCAACAGACATTTGCTAAAACAATGTCCCAGTGATGACTGGGTGGATGAGACATCATGCCTCACACTGCTGGTGGGTATCTTTCCAAAGGCTGCAGCAGGAGAAATGAAGAGTAAGGGCACGAGTACCTTTATGGCCAGGATTTTGAGGGTCTTGCCTGAGCTCTGCCATTTTTCCCTGCTCCATACAGAACCTCAAGCTGCTGACCCTGGTAAACATCCTCTCATCTACCTACCAACAGATACTTTGCCAAAAGTAGGAAAATCTGGTGGAGTCACTTGAAGTGGTAATGCTGTATCATTTCAAACTTTCATCTTTGAGTATGAGGAGTCTACATTACTTTATTTTGATTTTTTTCCCATGCAGATCTTCTAAATTGGAGTTTCCCTAATAGTAAGTATTAGAAGTGTTTAAAAGCTTAGGATTTGCCATAAAAATAAAATTTTACCATAAAAATAAAATAATAATTAAAATTAAGATACCAGTCTATGTCCTTCTTTGAGCAATCTATATAGTTTTAAAAAATTGAAATAAAGTCAGAACTCTTTTGTTTTGGTTTTTTTTGGAAAAAACAAGACCAGTTCTCCGTAGGTCTTCTTTATCTTAGGGACTCTTTTTCTCCTTGATCAAAAAACCCAAACTACTGGGAAAACTGAACATTTTATAATAATTGACAAATTGTCCTTGTACAGACATTGATGGTTTGCAGGCAATTCTGCCTCTGTGAAGTCTTTCTCCAATGTTAATCCAGCCCCAGCCATGGTATAAAGGTGTCTGCCATCATTCCAAGGTTTCATGACCATTAACAAACTAGAGAATGGGCACCATCTATCCAATGCATTTTAACTTGTGATTTAATACAGGATCTGAACTCCAGGCCACAGTTTCCTCAAGAGTCAACAGGCTTGAAACCTTCACCTTTATGGCTTTGCCAACCCAAATTTACATCTAATATCATCCAACCCACCTCAGGAACAGAGTCAGTGGCCAAGACAATGGACTGGATTTCAAGAGACCTGAAGGTTAAATCCGAATGCACGAGCTCCTTCAGATTAAATTTCAGTCCTGCTTGAGCCTTGAGGAAACCACCCATTGGGAAGCTCAGTCCTACCTTAACATTTATTCAGTGTGGGAAAGACAGTGGATTCAGTGGAGCAGTAACCAATTCAGCACTCTCTGGAGATCCATCAGACCCACAGCAAAGAGACCCAGACAGCAGCAGGCAGGGGCAGAAGGGCTCACCCAGCATTTATTCAGGTGCTGTGCACCCATGTGCCTTCTAGAAGGGGGGAAAAGAGAAAAAAATCCTTGTGAAAAAAGTGCACATAAAATAAATTACAGCAGCCCCCATTCCTAATTGAAATAACTCAGCTCTTCTTTTCGTGTGTGCCTGTGTTTAAAGAGAGACCTGAAAGGCACAAGTTCACATTATGGACTAATAGCCTGGAAAATTTCAGTTTAAAAAACAAAGCTGGCTTTGAGTTACACAGGAGAGGCCTGAAAAAAAGCATCTGAAACCACTAACTTCTATTTTTTCCTGCACTTTTTACAACATAATATGGGTGAACAGATTTTATTTTATTTTATTTTATTTTAAAAACTTGCTTTAAAAAAATAATCAACACAAAAATCCTCTCTCTGGCCTTCATGTGCCAAGTTTCAGCCCAGGGCAAATTTTTTACAGCTGAATTATACACCCTGAAAAATAAGGGGCTTATAATGACAACATTGAGGGTCCCCTAACTATAGTGGTATGAATGGGGAGGGAGGTATAATAAGAATGGTCCATAGTGTGCAGCAGCAGCAATAAGTGAAGGAGCCCTTACTCAGCATGAGGAATTCTATATATCTTGGAAGGCTTTCATGAACCTAAACATTATTGCTAAGAAAGGAATAAACAGTTTGAACTGCTGTTGCCATTCATCCAGTGCTCACACACTGAGGAATACACAGAGTTGTTCTCTCAAAGCTGGAGTGAAATATTCCAGACATAACTCTTTCTTACTTCGGAGCTGGTGAGGATTTTGAGCTCCTGTTCAAAAGGAAGCTGGAGAAACACTCTTGCTCTGTAAGAATTATTATTTTTTTTTCATAAATTTGATGATAATTGACCATGTGCCTCCAGCTCTTGGAGCTGAGCTCAACAACATGGGCAGAAACGGCTGAGGACACAAAGGATCATTATTGGCCAGGGTTGGTCTCTGTAGGTGAAGGGAAACCAAAATAAGGAGATGAGCAAAATGATTGTTTGCTTGGTTGATTCAGTCTTGAAGGTGGATCGAGAGTAACAGCCCCAAAAATGAATGGAAAACAGTTCCATCTTTAAAACTGCTACTTCCAAAACCAAATCATCCAGCAAGCTGGAGGCAGAAGTGGGACTGAGGCAGAGACAAGAACCAGGGTCTATGCCAACGGAGCCTGGGCATCTCCTTGCAAATGAACATCAAATGTCAGGATTTCCACACAGAGCAAATCTCTTCATTGCCATTTACCCTTCTCCCCTCTAATTGCATCAAGTCAATCAAAGCATTGAGCTTCTGTCATTCCATAAATCTTTCACTGTCATTTCAGCACATATATGTATGAACAGGCACACATAATCTCACTTACAAACAGCTGTATCTACATATATCTATATACTACATATCTCCCCATTGTCTTTTTATTTTCTATTCATTCACATTTTCTATTTTAAGGATCATGACAACATTAATAACAGAAATTTGCCATTTTCTGAAAGGAAAATTTGTCCGAATATTTTTCAACCAGCTCAGTGACCTCAGTCCTATCTGACCAAAGGATATGACTTTAATACATGATTCTCATCTCAAAGTGGGCATCTAGAACAGGTTGGAGGAATCATGTCTTGAAAGTGTTCTTCTGTTGCTACTGACTTCTCGAGAGCCTATGCATTACTAGCTCAGCTCCACATGTCTACTTTGGAACCATGTAACTAAACTAACATCCAACTAAAATTTCCACTCCAAAATCATTTATTGTGGTGCCTGTATCCTAACACTGCTCCTACCTTTTCCTCTCTCTGATTAAAAGCCACAATTATCAGTATTCAATGGTTCAAAGGAATGATCTGGATTTCACTGCATTTTCATACCAGTATGATAGAATTTCAGAGTTGTTGTCAAGTCTGTAATGTAGATTAAACTCATGTCTCTTAGCACGGAAATTAAGATTATAGTTTTTCAACCTCTCTACTATACTTCTTTCTGTATTACTTAATGAACTGTTTCTTTTCTTAATTATTTCTGCTGGAAATCAAGTCCACAGGTGTAAATTGAACGTGCAAATAAGTATTTGAACAGAGAAAGTAGTTCATAGTCTTAAATTCACACTGCTCAAGTAAACCCAGTCTTTAATCTCTGGAACCCATCTTGGACAAACGTTTCTAGAGTAAGTGTCAAGTTTCTGGCAGTAAATTTGGAATAACAAACAAAAACCTCAGGTGAAGAAACTTTCTAAGTCCCCAAACTGCATGAGTTACAAAGTTAATGTTATTAAGAAGAATTCCTGAGCATGATATTTTTTCCATACCCTGTGAAAGGACTAAAGTTTAATGAGTTTGCAAAAAGTTTGGACATGGAAATTAGTAAAAATTACACATGTGTATAATCCTAAAGGTTTGGACATGGAAATTAGTAAAAATTACATATGTGAATAATCCTAACAGTAATTTCCTTGAAAGAGCAGTGACAGAGTAGCCAAGTATTTCATTCTTAATTTTGAGGTTTAATAAGACACTGGAAACCTAAAAACCAACACATCTCTCTTGAAAGTTTTGGGGGCTACTTTCTACTTTGTATCTCCCCACAAGGCTGTTAAAAGGAAATGGCACTGAAGGAGAAAAAAGAACTTTTAATGCACTATCAAAATCTTTTCCTTGTTATTTCATATAAGCAAATATCTTTTTTCATAGAGCAACTCAGAGAGGTATACACTTGACATAATAGTCCACTGTAAAGTTATTTTGGTATAAGTTATTTTGTATTTATATCTGTACAGTAAACAGAAGATTTGTGGATGTGAAATTTTTGTATAACACTGAAAGGCTGAATGTTTATAACATTACTCCATATTGCTGATCTTCAAAATAGTGGTAAATTTAGTAGTAGAAATTTTGGGTTGAAATTTGTATTTTTAATCAAAAATAGGAGGATTTCCCTTCTAAATGAAGTGGAGGGAGATATTACCTGCATTGCAACTTGTTCCAGGTTATATACACCCCAAAAAAAACACTTTCAAAGCTTTTCAGTGAGGCAAAAATATTTTTCCTGAACCTCTGAAAAATCGGAAGGTATTTTGAAGGGGAAGGAAACTTTGTGAAAGAAATACTGAAAAATGCTTAGAAAGATTTTATGAAGAGAACCCTGTCCATGTAAAGTCAAATGTCTTTGTGGAAGCTCAAGTGGTGCCTTACACCAGCCACAGGGGCAGTTGGGCTGCAAAGAGGCTCCATGTCTGCAGAGCAAGAGCTGCCCAAAACCTCTCACAGCTTTCTCTAGATGACTATAAGCCCCTACTGCAATAATTTCTTAAAGTGGTGCCCAGGTCAGGCCGTCCATTTTCTCCAGGCCTCTGTGAGTGATGGGTACCCTCTAACCAGACTCCAGAAAGACATCCAGGAGATCAAAGTCAGCTTTCATCCATCCATAGTTACAGGATGGAAAAGAGAGGTTAAATATACATAATGTGTTAACAATGAAAAGTCATTTTGCTAAAAGTGGTCCAACAAATCCTTGTGTCATAAACACTGTCATTTTTGTTGCTCATCTTGCCCTGCTTTTCACATGGCACTGAATATCCAATCCCTAAGTATCTTCTTTAAGCTGTCACAAGTTAAGCACCCAAAGCCACTGATCCTTTTTCACAGTCTTGGCCTCATTTTGTAGCCATGTGTGTCCACAGTAGCTCACAGGAGCTGCTCAGTTTTGTTCAGCTCCTTTTCTTTACACAGGGACTCTGACTAGTCTCCTTCCTTTCCTTTACAAGTAAAAGTGATTTTCCTAAAGACACAGGCTAGACAGATGACAGATTGTCAGGACGCACTGCACATGTTTTCTTTAAGTGAGGTTTTTATTTGTTATTTTAAGGTTATTTCCAGATCCTTGACACTTATTCCAAAAACTCAGGTAACCAAGACAGAGCTCAGAAACTGAAGTTATTCTTAGACTAATCAGCCAATGATCTAAATCCACAACACTAATCTCATAATTTGGCACCACAGAGTTTAACTGGTCACATCTGGATAAGGTACTTCAAGCTAACAGCCGTATTTAGGTCCTGATGTTTTCAACTAGTTTACCTTGTGAAGTAAAACACTCAGACTTTTTTATTCTGAACTCAGTGAGACCTACTTGGTTGGCAAGAGGAGAATAGTGACACTCGGCAAGATAGGGCTGAAGTCACAGCTGCCCAAAGAGCACACAGCTCTGGCTTATTTTGTAGGACCACATTATTTTGTAGCTCCATATTATTTTGTAGGATTCTGTAGACTACACTTGTCTCTAACAAGCTCTTGCACCCTGCAACGAGATGTTAAAAGACAAGACCAGTACAATACCAGTATCTCTGCTGGGTTCTCGTGTTCAGCAGAACTGTGCATGACAGTATCACCAATGGGGTTCTATGGCAGAAGAAATTAAGTTCCTTCCTTTTGATTGCACCCAATAAAGACCCTAAAAGAAACCCCCATTACACCACCCGCTCCATTCTTTCAACACATAATCTTGAGGGAAAACATTATTACTGTGATTGTTACCATTACAGTAGAGCAAGAAGGCTGTGCCAAGACCAGGTCCCTGTTGTGTAAGTACTGTGCAAACAAACACGGGGGATGTTCATGCTCTAGGCAGAATGAGAGACAAAGGCAATATTATAACCATGCCCAAGAACTGAGGCACACTGAGATTATCCAACTTGCCCAAGGTCACACAGGAAGTAAGTGGCAGGGCTGGAAATTGAACCCAGATTTGTTGAATTGCAGGCCAGGACTTAACCACAAGGCCATCTTTCGTCTCTCTCTCTTCTCTCTCCGCACTCCCTACCCCCCATTTTTCTATTTTAGCACACTTTTGAAAAAAATTGCTCTTAAAAATCCATTCGGCAATACTTTAGGTATGCTGTGGCCTCCACAACCGTATTTAGCACAATTATAGGCTAAAAGGAACTCTTGCAAATTATGTGCAAATAGATACGTCTTTATGTAAATCCAACTTCTTGGAACAGAAATCTACAGCCAAAAAAATACAAAGGTTTAAGCCAGGGAGGAATTAAACTACTCCAAATTTTTTCCTCTTCGAAGGTTGGTAACTGAGGAGCAACACTCTCCAGCTAAAGAAAGAAGAACATGGACTGGATGCCTGGGGAGTAGTTATGCCAGCTCTAATAAACCTGGGATTTCACCTATAGAAATGTGAAGGCAAAAGACACTTGGTCATTGTTTTAGAGGATTCTGTCACATGTATGACTCTTTTTTATACATGCGTATTTTCTAAACCAGTTACTGTGTACTAAGTGCAAGAATAATGAAAGCCAGGCAACTTCCTTATAGTGCACAGCCCCATAGCAGATATGGGAGCTGAACATGGGAGGGTAATTTAGTCCAAACTATAGATCAGCAACAGTCTCTGGCTTGTGAAAACTTCAGGAGGTGTTAGGCATCACCTACAGATGCCAGTGACTGCACCTGAGTCTCCATGCCCAAACCTCTGCTTGAGCAATGATAGATTTACAAGCTAGAAAGTAAATTTCTCAGGGACTATATCTAAGTTTAATGTCTTCAACTCAAAATCCTTAAGCTTGGTCCAAATGCTGGCCATTCTTGGTGTGTGAGAATTGTTTTATTCATTTGTCTAAACAGAGCTGGATATGGTTGGAGTGGCACCAGGAGCAATGGGGGAAAAGTGAAACCTTGAGGTTAAGTGGAGAACCTCATAGGTGAAGGGGCCAATAGCTCATCCCCCGTTGAGGCACTTTCCATTATAGACTTATATTTGAATATTATATGATTTTCTGCAACATATTGAAGACTAAAAAAACCAGAGGATCAGTCTGACTGGGAGCTGGGGGGCAATTACATTTCAGGACCACTTGTTGTGGCCAACCCCAATGAGAGTGCAGGATAAGTGTATCTACTCAATTAGCAGCTTTCCTGGTTGCACAGCCAGTTCAGCTGAGCATCATGAACTGTATTTCACACAATGGGCATTACTCAGAAATGGCACCAGCAGCTTTAGTAGAGCAATCCAACTCTGTAATATGGTAACCTTTGGCAGTACTTGGCCACTGTGTGAACACAGGCAAAGGCTGAGGAGTTTAATTTCAGACTAATCCAGCAGCAGGCAGGAGCACCAGCAATGCTGGCTCAGCACTTCCACCAGAACTGGCGCAATTTGCTCTAACTCATTCCTTCTGGGCTCTTTTTTAAAGTGCCAGCTGGGACCATGCTGCTAAGCTGTCCTCTGAACAACAACACTGTTAATGATAATAACAATATTCAGGTCTTACATAGCATTTTTCACCTTTAGATCTTGATGTGATTTACTATGGAAGGCTTTGGAGGGCTTTAAGAACAGATTAAACAGACATCTGTCAGGAATAAATGAGATTTCCTGACCCTGCCATAAAGCAGTGGAATAGTTCGATGCTCTTTCCAGCCCAGAATTTCCATGATTACCCCCATTTTGAGGGTTTAAACTCAGGCAGTAGCAAGATGACTTCTATTGATCACACAGCTACTGCTTTGAAGCCTCTGTGGCAACTCAAGATATTATAAATGGTAGAAGAAAGGAATTAAATGTCCCTCCACCCTAACACTTTGCCCAGCAGTCATGGGTGGTCTCTGTGGAAATGCACCAGTAAACCTCAGATTGGGCAATAACAAAAAGATAACATTTCCAATGGTAGGAAACCAGATGTTGTGTGGGAGCCCTGAAGAAGGTCTTATGTTAATGACAAAAGGAGGATTCATCCTTCAGGATGGGGATAAGCAGCCCCACATCTCCCTCCTCTGACAAAGGGAAGCTAGACCAAGTAACTAGACTGGACACCTGACTCTCTGGTTGCTGGTGTTAGATAAGAGAGATCACAGCCAAAGTGGGCAGAGGGAGCAGGATTATCTCATGGTTTCTTTGAAGAAAGAGAATCACCATGAGCACCTACACATCTCAAAGTCCTCATTTCAAAGTCAGGCTACAATGACTCTGAAGCAACACTTTATCTGCATTCTCATAAAAGTCAGGAGAGGCCACAACTGCTGTCACAGAAATTAATTAGAAGAGTTTAAAAAATACACCTTGGTAATGCAGAGTGGAAAGCATGACAGCAGTCTATGCATTGCTGGTGATGGCTTAGGCACAGTAACACCCTGGTGGTTCTCAGCTGCAAATGGGATAAAGGAGGTAGATCTCAGTGCACGTCAGAAAAATGAATCTTACAGGTGAGGAGCAGCTGGACTGACCTCAGAGCTGCTGAGAAAGGGCCCCAGGGATTCCCCAAATGCATAACAGTGAAAAGGTCATTGTTACATTTTAGGGATTATATTATTGTGTTGCAGTTTTGCTTCCTTTCTTGTGACTAAGAACATAACTCTGTTGTCTAACTACAACAAAATTTGATTCTAAGTTCATCTGGTGTTTAAAGGGGTCTCAAGTACATGACACAGTCACTGAGCAAGAAATACAAGAACACTGGAGGTGCAAACCTGCCCTGAAGAGACACTGCAGTGTAATAGGTATTTATGGCCTTCAGGGGACCAGAATTTCTTTGCAAACATCAGCCTAAGAAACAAAATCAGCAAGTGCCAAGAAAAAGAGGAGCCATTCTTAAGCCAGGCACAACTTTGTGTTATTTTGCAAGAGACACAGAAAAGTCAAGAGAAATGAGAACATTCTGAACTGCAGGAATCAACTACTCATTGTCACCATTCACAGTTGACATTTAGTCATAATAAATGTGGTTTCATACCTGTATTCATAGAGCAAAACCTGGGCCTGGGACAGGCAAACAGTGGAACAGATCTTCACTGAATGGCTGCTCCATGCAGATGCTGTGATTTCAAGCACCATTTTAAGAAATAGAATTTTTTTTTCCATAATAAAAAGTATTTATATTGACTTTCTAATTTTCATCCAGATTTGCTATGCCTTTTTTCCTGTTTTCTCATTCAAGGAAATATGAAAACAAGAAACATCAACCTATTTTATTCTGCAGACCATTCTTCTAGTTCTGGCAAAGCTTTTGATAAAAAGATTTCAGTTCTCAGAAAATAAGTTGGTTTCTTTCCAGGGAAAATCTTCGTTTGTGACAAATGTCCATCTTTTGCAGAAATTATGTTTTGGCGGAAAATTTTGACCACCTTTGGAAATGAAACCTGTAAACAGCATGTAATTTAGGTGTCGGATGAAGATAAATTCAATGGACTGATTTTTAGTTTCTCATGTTTCAGAGGGAGGCAGGGATCCAGGTTCCACCATGCCAGCACGGCCGCAGGGTTGGATGCTTATCAAAGCAGTTGCCTTCAGGGCTCTCACGAGATCAGGTTTTTTACTCAGGGAGAGCTCCACGTCCTCAAAGGGAGCAGCAAGGCCACAGGAACAACCTCATTTCAACATTGACCCCAAGGAAAACCAGGAACATGGAGGGAATTCAGAATTTTCAAACATGGAACTAGTCATGATTTTCCCCATGGATACAGGGAAAAAGATGTTCAGGCATAGTTTAAAGTTTTTTACCAGTTCAAAGAAAAAAATAAAACCCAAGTGAACTTGCTCACTCATCATCCTGAATAAAAAAGGGCAAACTCTCTCCATTCCATGAAGCTATTCTTGGCCACTGTGAGCTAAAATGCAGGGAGGGCAGTTTAAAGGGGGCAAATACAATTAATGCTCCCACTTTTGCCATATTTCTGAGCCCAGGGGACAAATCAGGAAACTTTATGTCAGCAGGAATGTGAACAATAAAGGCAAAGTGGGTTGCATGTTAGAAAACCGTTTCACTCCCTTTTTATATTTTTTTTATTTTATTTTTTTGCCCAGCAGTATGATGTGTTAACAATTTTGTTGGTTTAACAGTTCACACTTCCAGCACATTTATCCATTGGCACATGGGGGTTTTATGCATTTAACAGTTTTCTTCATTAAAGTGGGTTCCACTGTGTCTTAAAAATTGTTTTCCTTAGACTGCGTGTTTGTTATTTTATATGGTGTGACTGAAAAGCAGGCCAAAATCTTGGCCTTGGAAAATGCACACTGCAGAGAGGAGCCCAGCGCGGGCAGCAGGATTAGCCTCCCTCAAAGCCCAGCACAAACTCTTTTAAGAACTGCTGATTGCACTTTGAAGCTTTTCTCCCCTAATTGCTGGAAGATTCTTAATTTGTCCTGAGCTTGGGAAAACGAATTGCAGATGTATGTGCTGCAATCAAAACCCTTTCTGCACAGGATCTTTGCACACTGGCGTTGAGACGTCCTTCATCCCCTTCCGCAGAGCCTTCCAACCACCTGTTTTTTTACAAAATCAGTGCCAGCATTTCAATTTCTTTAATTTTTGAAGGGAGATCAGGAGCTGGGGGAAGGGAGAGAGTGGCTGTTATTCCTACAGAAGCAGGACTGGTTCTTAGAGGCATAAGAGACACCCAGGTGTTTTCACAGCGAGCCCTGTGCAGGGCCCTTTTGGAGCTGAACTCAATTCCTGTTTGCCAAACTACACTTTCAAGAGGTGTCAGATATCCAGAACCTGTTTCAAGTGCCAAGTCAAGCAATGGAGGGGAAAAAAAAACCAAGGGAAAGGAGGAGGGAAGAAGGGGGATGTGGGGAAAAAGGAAAAGGGGAAAATGTTCCTCCTCGAAGAAAAAGGTAGTTGTTCCAACTTGGCTGTTTCTTTTTAAAATAATTAGTTAAGCAGTGCATAAAAACAGGTAAGTCTGTTCTGCATTGCTCATAGCCTTGGCAGACTCTGTTCTTCCCCACGTTGGAGGAATGCCTGTGAACCACCGCTGCACAGGAGAAATGAGGGGAATTGTATCGCCGTGACCTAAGGCAACCCAGCTTGTAAGGTTAACCATAATTTTTTAAACTAACATGACCTCTGTTAACCCCTCCAGTCCAATCTTAAAAAAAAAAAAAAAGAGAAACATGTTTACAAAATCACTAGAAGGGTAAGGGGGGGGCAAGAACCTGAGAGTCCTGTTCCTTCCCTCCATCCCTCCATCCATCCCTGACTTGCTCCTTTGTCCCCATGTGTCCCCACTAGTAACTGGTGTTTACTGGGCCTTGATGGAGCATGTCTAGGGACTTTGCTTTTTGTAATGAGTCATAGAATCATAAAATTAAGCCATTCTGGGAAGCCAAAAAAATTCAGCTCCATGTGTGCATCTGGGGCTTTGCAGGAATGTTCATGTCTGGATGTCTGAGTCACATGCCCTCACAGTAAACATGATACATCCTCTTTTTAATAACACCATTGGCTTGATTTATTTATTTTATTTCCCTCTACTCATCCCTCTCTCCTTATTCTGCAGAAGAACGCAGGCTATTTCCTCCAGCTGGGATGCCAGGTAAACCCACCTCAGGCACCCTTTGCCCTTCCCTCTCCTATAGCTGCCTTAAATCAAGCAACCAAAGCCAGTGCCAGCACGGCTCTGGGCCAGCTGGATGTGGCATGGGGCCATGGTATATGGTGTAGTCAGCTTTTTTGTCAACATTTGGATGCTGAGTTCATCTTAACCAGAATGTGCCAAGCTCAAAGGAATCCAAGTCTGCCACAGAAAATACATATGCAACATGCAGCCCACACATAGACATTGGCTCAGGGAGGGAACTGACTTATTTCTGGGTCACAAAATTTTCCTTATGGCTTGCTCCTACATACATTCGTTTCTGGCCACTCAAATTCAGATATGTTATGGGGAAAAGGGTGTAGATGCAGTATGTGGAGACCATACATCGATGTAGAAGCTGCAAATACTGCCTGACTGCCCTTGAATACCATCTCCCCTCACGCTCCACCAGTTCATGTGGTAAAACGAAACTGATTTTATATGGGAGAGAAGTTAGGCCACTCTTCAAAGATTTTTTTCTTTGAAATAGTTCCTTCCCTACTTAAACAAACACAAACACTCTTGTTTATATATTTATAATTGCTAAGCATGGAAAATCTACGAATTAAGTCAAGTTATTGTACGAAGTAAGGAGAAAGAGGCCAAATTCTCAAGTGGTATGAGCTGGCAGACATTCAAATCTTCATTGGAAAAACAGGCTTGAACTACCATTCATCTAATATGTAGACCAGCTGTCTACCTTGGAACGAGCTCACGTACAATTAATTGTTAATATAGAAACACAGAAAGGCATGGGTTGGAAGGGGCCTGAAAGATCATCTGTTTCCAACCTCCACACCATGGGCAGGGAACCTTCCACTAGATAAGGTTGCTCAAGGCCCCATCCAACCTTGCCATGAACACTTCCAGGGATTTGTAGTCCTATTTGGGTGCAATGAACATGGGAAACACCATATCTACCATAGACCACTGTCCAGCAGGTGCACGGAGCTCTCACAAAACCCAAAATCGTTACTGTGGCTGTTTATTCTGGGCGGGTATTCTTTGTAAATGTTCCATGTAGTCCATGAGAAGATAAAATCCTAATTTCAAGGATGAAATTGAGAACTCAGTTACAGCACCTGCTCCAGATTGTGCTTTCTGGAAGTAATTCCATCTATACCAAGCAACAAGGAGATCTGCACCCTTATGAAGGCACTTAAACAATTTAAATGTATTCCCCTCAGCTGTACCTACAGTCAGTGATATCAGAGAAGTGCACATCTGAGATTTTCAGCTAAGGTAAATAGCCTCTGAATTGTGCTACTGGCAGTGACTGTCTCAGAAAAAGAACTGGGTTTTAGGTGTGATCTCAGTGTCTTAAGCTATGAGGAGCCAAGGGAGGTGGGTTCTGAAGGGCTTGTAAACACCACCACTGTGCTTCTTCTGTATGTGCCAGGATGGTCCCATACTGGATGGCTGAACGATCTGAAAGCAATTGTGTCTTGACATAAAGCAGCCACCTGGGAGAGCATTTCAGCCTTTGTCAAGTCTTGAGTTGTGTCCTAGGAATTGTCTGGGTGAGTAATATTTGGCCTAAGCCCTGCTGGGACTCTTCTAATAATTTACCAATATAACCAGTCAATCCTTAGTGAAAAGGAATAGGCCTTAATACAGGAGTAGCATATCAGGCTACAGTTAAAATATCCCCCGATATGTCCCCGATGGAAGGCAGTTCATAGGATGGAATTGCAGCTCATTCATCCATATTTGCATGCCAGTGACTCTTTTCATGCACCATGTGTTTATGATTTCATTGTCTGATTTCAAGACAAAAAGAAATCAAAATATTGGAGACTCATTTCCTAAACTAAGCAAGGAGGAAGAAAAATTGCTGATGGAAGAACAAACTCATCACATGCTGAGGATTCCAGTTCCTCTAAAAAGGTATCACTGCCCTGTGTGTATTTGTGTAAGTCTTTTGATTCCCACCCTTCCTCCAACCTGCTTTTTCCTATTCTAAAGCTGTTTCGAAAATACTGCGGTTCTGATTGTTCACAAATATTTAGTGTCTCAGAGTTTAAATGAACCTTTCCTTTTACAAATTCACTTTGAGTTGAAGAAAAAGAAGTTGGCAACTTTTTTCCTACTTCAGTCCACAAACTGATGTCTAAGATTCACTTACAATATTGATTTAAGGTGGTCTTCTGCACTGGGGAGTTGACTTCAGTATCTTAATTGATGATCAGCTACAAGATATCTCTGAGACATCTATGTCAACAGAGAAGAGAGTTCCTGAGGCTATCTTTCATAGTAAAAAAAAGGCAGAGCCTTGTTTCTGAGGCAGTTAATGGAATGAATACACAAACATCTATCTTAATATGATTCCCAGGTCTCAAAAATAAAAGCTTTGATAATGAAGATTCACTCAGGTTTGAACTGTTTTTCAAGGGATTTTATTTTTTGTTTTTCCCAGACACTATTCATGTTCTTATCCTATAGTTTGTGGGCTCCATCAGAACTGGTGACTGAAGGAAGGAAAGCACCAAGCAAGGGGCTGGAAGAGCTGATAACAAAACTCAGTGTCAGAGTCATTTCTGGTCCACATTCTCTACCACAGTGTCTTCTGCCTTCTAACTTTCACCTAAAATTTCTACTTAATTCCCAGTCTTGTTTCTTGACATTGTCTCTTGAGAAGGTTTTCTCAGACAGAACAGAGAGCAGTGCATGTAAGATCCATTTGGTCTTAAAACTATTGTTGTAATGAAAAAATACCTTATTTTCCTCCCTTTCCTGGAACACCTTGAGATTACATCAGAGTCATAAGGGAAATGAGAAAGAATCTGGGTCATCTTTCCTCACTCTCCCTTTTTCTATATTTCTGGCTGATGAGTTGGATGCCTGATGATTTAGGAGAAACATCCAATATGAACAATATGTTGGGATTTTCATGCTTACTCCTCAGGCTCCAAACTGATGAGCAAAGAGCACTGTAATTTGTTCCAGGCCCTGATCTGGACTAGTATTACATTTTGTAATGTGCACATTTTGTAATTTCTTTTACGTACTAAAAGAACATAAAATGAGATTTGAGTAAGTTTAGAGGTACCCAAAACATTATTCAAAACTTTAAGAAATTTTTGGAAGCTGCTAAAATTATTTTATTATTTTATTTATTATTTTTATTTAATTATTTTAAATTTAAATTGTCATCCTGTAATCCCTGTAAAAACAGGCCATAGGTATCAGTAACTGGGCATCTCAAATGATGGTCTACTTTGATGCAAATTTTGCCCTGCCTCAGTTTCTTCCCTTTCTTCACAGGAATATTATAAAGTACCATAAAATACTTTAATGTTAATTAAATATATGGGTACCAGTGTGATGGATATCATGGAAGGTACTACAAGAGTGTGAAATATTCTCTCTCTGGCCTTGCAATAAATAGAACCTTAAGTTAAACATCAGAGGAAACCAATCAGTAACAGCAGCTGAAGGACATGGAATAATTCAGGGACAAGTACATCTATTAGAAAGCTTTTTTTTTTCCTCTGTAACGCGGAGCATGGAGACTTCTACTGACCCTATCAGACTTATTCACCCCAGTCACCCTCACCTTTTTTTGGGTTGCCACTCTTTCCTCAAAGCCTGGAGCTCCATCTCACTTTTACACATGACCTACAAGTTCTCCTACCAGTCACTTCAGTAAGTCAACAGGATCCTCATCATCACATTGAGGTGAACTGCTGTGAGGCTGCTTCCTTCCCCTGTGCTCTGCAGGGGTCTGGGGTGGTGAGTAGACAAAGCATCACAATTAAAACCTTCCATTACTCCACACATTCACTGACCTGGTGTTGTGGTTGAGGTGCAACTGGTGAGAAAACCAGGGTCTTCCTGATTTGTAGCTCTGGCTGGATTATGGTCAATGCAGAGGTACTCTGGAAAAATCAAGGGCTTTAATCCTAATAAGCAGACCTTAAATAAGATTTTCAGAGACATTTGCCAAACTTGGATGGATTTTCACCAGAACTGCCAAAGCCAAACTAATGTCAGAGAATTTCACTCCTCCCATTCCAAATCTTTGCTCCACAGACCAAGTCTACTACAGGTTTAACAAAACAATTGCTTGGATTTTTTTTTTTTGAGACAGCCTAACAATGTCTTTTTTCCTCTGACACTAAAAACAATTTTGGCTAGAATTTTGCAAAACAAGTCTACTTTTAGAGAGAAACCAGTGATGCTATGGACACAAGTGAAAGTGGGGTATTGTGTTAGAGCATGTCAATCAAAGTTCATTGGCTTTTCTATTTAACTTCTACTTAAGTTTGATTCTATTCATAGTTCATACTGGATCATTCATAGCTCATTATGGATCATGATTCTCAATTCTAAATCTGAAGTTTATACACAGACACAAGAAAAGTTGCAGTTAGATGTCTCATTGAGACTTGGGAGATGTTCAGTGGGAAGCTGTGCAGCAAACATTTCAGGTCTCTGTTAAGAAGAACATGCTATTTTTCTCCTATTTCATATATGCTTTTGCCTTTGAAATCATACTTTCTGAAGCAGAAACTGTCTCTTTCAGCATGTTTCCCTGCAAACACAGAGAGTTTTCAATCCTGTCTGAGATCCCAAAAAGCCACTGTTAAAGAACTGGGAATAATAAAAATTCCCACTGAATTAAATGGTGGCAGAAGGAAGCAGCCTATGTAAAACTAATAAAAATCAAGCTCTGATTCATCAGAACAGAACTCCAATTTATGAAAAATGCAAAGGAGGACATTGATCCCCACACACAGGAAAGGCAATTGGCAAAACCAAACAATTTCAGCTCACATTGTGCAGAAGCAAATAAATAAATCTGCATACCCGCTAATGGGATTCCTCTGAATGAACTTGAGCCCAACAGTAGCATATAGGCAGAAGCCTACATCCCAAAATAGAAACCTCTTGGAATCCACAGCTCATCTGGACAGGATTAGAGAAAGGCTCCCTGAACATTTAGTGAGTGACATGTCAAAAAGAATTGAATCAATTTACAACAGTCCTGGAACGCCTCAAACACAGAAGCTCTGAAAACAATGGGATAAGAAGGAATTCTTTGTCCACTGCAGCATAAAGCAACTATTTCTGGCAACAATATCAGTGATGTTAATGACTGCAACACAATCTTTGGGTAGCTCTGAAGGCACTTTCAAAAACTGTGGCTGGCCTATGGGTACAATGCTGAAATTGTACCCAACTGAAATTTTTTCACTGGTTTCACAGTTTCAGGGGAGATTAGTTAGATTTGCCTCTGACCTGTTTTTTGGTTACCCTGAAGCAGAACAATGCATAACATGATGACAGTGAGGCTTGCTGTGGGAAAATTGGGAGTTTCTTTCAGTGTGGTAGCTGCAGGGGAAAGGAGAGAGAATTGTCATTACAGCTGAGCAGTTTGAGCCAAAAAGCTCCTGAGAAAGTCACTCAAATATGTTGGGACCAAGATTTAAACACTGAGAAAGACCAAAGTAACCTGTGCCTGTAAAGCATCAGAGAACATTCCCTTTTTCCAAGGCATAATTTAAGCTCACTGCCCAGATCCCAGCTGACATTCAGGAAAAATGCTTTAAGAGCTGGACTGCACAACCTGGTACAGAAACACTGTTCTATCAGTGTTACAATTTCAGAAATCATCCTCTGTTTAAGTAGAGTGTATGTGAAAAAGGGACTTTTCTTATGACAGAAGTATTATTTCAACAAGGTGTTATTTGGCAGCTGTGTACCAACATGAAATAACAAACTTCCACCCCTGTCTCCAAGGAAAGGCAAGCATCACAGATTTGCTTTTGAAGGAAACAAAACACACAGGAACCACTTTATCAGCAGTCGAATCATGCAAGAATGAGTGCAGTATAAATGCCTAGGAAGAACAGATGGAAATATCTGGGATGCATTTGATCCCAAGTGGTATAATAGTGTTCCAGATTCCATCAAGTGGACAAACTGGAGTCTTAAACCTCCGCCTCCGCATTACAGGAGAGGTTACAGCTACTCCATCCTCATCCCAATTAAAAGCTGTCCAGATTTATCTTGGTCCCTGGTATTTTTAAGTTTCATGTTCTTACCAAGAACCCTTTGAAACTGATATTGAACAGAGTTACTCCTGGGTTATGTCAGAGCAGGGGGGATTCAACCCCTCAGAGATTCTGTTGCTCTTTTAAGCTTGTTTTGCTTAAGCTCTGGATGAGAAGTCAATTGCAGTGAGACCAAGAGTGTTAGCATGGTAAAGAGAATATCCAGAGTTTTAATAATGAGGATTAGGAAAAAACAAAGACTTTTTAAGGGGATAAAATTAATTCAGTTAGCAGAAGGGATGAGTGCTGGCACATTTCAGGTATCAAAAAGAAAACTGAAGTGCAAGGAAGCATTTTGTCTGAGCCTTCACCTCTAAAGTGGGACTTATGTCCAGGTACCAGCAATTGCAGAAGCAACCTTCAAGACTCAGACCCATCAGGCTGCAAAATATCATAAATAATGCCATGAGAGTTTTTCTCAGACAAAAACAATCCTCCCGTAGGGAGTTGCTCACTCAGAGATGTCATTGTCCATGTTTCCCTACCTGACTGCACATTGAGGTTTTTAATCATTTTCATCAAACTTTATAGCAAATTAGAGGTCTTAGATGTATTCAATTCTTTTAATTTTAAAAAATAAAAGTAGGTGGCTAAGTGGAGAGGGAAAGGCCTCTGAATTCTCCCAAAGAAGAAAAGACTTCATGGTGAGCCCAGCTTTTATTAGATACTCAAGACTCCATGTAGATGATGGTAAAAACCAGAAATGTTAAAAATATGCAAAGGCTTCAGCCAGCATTCCTGATTTAGAAGACATCAGAAAACCTGAATCCCACATCACGAGTTTGTGGTAGTATGAATTCTCTGATATCTACTGCAGAGTTCGTTCACTTGCATCCTCAGTGGCATTGAGTTTAAAAGTGAAACAACATGAGATACAAACCCTTTGGAAAGCAAGCATAACCAGTGCACACACTCTTGGAGTGTGTAGTCTCAATGCAAATAATTGGACAAACAGATGACAGTTAATGTTTCTAGAAGTTTTCAGAAATACCAAAAAAATGTCATGAAGTATACAGCACGTAGAATTAACATTTACAAAACAAGCAAGATGCTTTCCAGGAATATGTATTTCAATTATTGAACTCAATTATTGGGTTAATGCTACAGCTGATCTTATAACTATTGACCCAAACATCCTCAAAATATGCAAATATGACTATAAAGTCATAATATTTAAAGTCATAATTCCATTGAACCACCTTGAGACTAAGACACACCTAAGTCTCTGATGAGCCAGATACAGTAGCCACTGCAAATACTAAAGATCATTAGAAACACATTACAGCTTTGAGAAATCACTTCCTCCCTGGCATGAATAAGAGGTCACCAGACACGCATACAGAAGGTATAATGCATCATTTGTCCCATGGAAGAAAGGCAGCCACCTCAGGGCTGAATTGTGCATAACACTATTTGACAAATGGTTGAAATATTTTGAAATAGAGTGTTTCTGTGCAGAAATTTCACGAGATATGTCTTATTCTTTGTAGTCAGCTTAGAACCCAGAGTGGGAAAATATAACTTTCAGTGGAGAAAGTTTGATATAAATGACAATGTATTATTTGTTGTGGGTTTTTGTAATACCCAGAGATCTTCCATGATTAGTGGATAATCCTTCAGTTGAACACTGTATGGGGATGGTATTCATCCCATAAAAAAACACCAGCTCTGGTATTGATTTTGAGGGGGGGATTTAGTTTACCAATTGTTACTGCATCCAATAGTCTCCATCTGACCAGGCTACATTGCTTAGCTTGCAATATGTGCTTTTTGCCCACAAAACATCACTTCAGAGATGGTCTCATCTTGGGACTTTCCACATATCCTCCACACTTAGTTTCACATGAGTAACTGTTTGCTTCAAGATGAATCATGTCATGTTTTTATAGTTTCTGACACTTAAAAATATTTTGCTTCCGCCTGGCAGTGAAATCAGCCACTTTCTGTTATTAAATGTCGTGCTGTGTTATTCCCCCTTTTGGGTGATGATCTCAGTGGAGCCCTGACCGAATCCAGCTTTACACTCTCAGATCTTACATAGATGCTACTGGTGCTTCTCCCATTTGTAATATCCCTGGTTACCAGCTGTGTTGAAAGTCTGTGCTAATATGTTGGATTTACTTGTCCTCTCGAGCTGATTCCAGGCTTGTGGTTTATGGGTTGCCTTTGTGGTTTGCTAAAGGTCAGGCCCTGGATGGCTCTAAATTTTCTTAAGTGGAATTCAAACACCACAGATGAGTATGTGTTCAAAGTAGTTGTCTTGAGTGGTATGGATTCAGATTTGGTACTTGTGCTCAGGATTGATGCCTCTTCTCTTTGGGGCAATGACCAGACATCGACGACCCTATTTCTCAGTGCACTGACCATCCACCACCTTTTGTTTGGATCCCAGCTGTCTGGAAATTTCAAGCTAGACCCCAAGTTGCACTTGAAATTGTGCAATCCTCACTCCCACCCCATCCCCATGCTGATGCCAAGATGCTGGTCCCTGCCTCTGGCTTGACTCAATAACTGTAACTCTTATTCCCTTTTTGCTGGCTCGCAGGCAGAGGCTGCATCAGCCATAACTCAAAATTGTGAACAGATGACTAGATTACTTACTTGAACTGTACTCAATCATTACATCACCCTCAAAAATCACAGCACTGGCTCCCCATAAGATTTTACATCCACTTTAGGGTTTGGCTCCAGAGCTACTGGGTTTACTCACTTACTCCAGCTTACCTAAAAGAGCTGCCTGTGCCTCATAGACATCCTCAGACTCTGAGATCAGTCAGTGCCGATTTATTGATCATTCCAATGTTCTGACTAAAAACTGCTGGTGTTGAAGGCTTGGCTCCTCCAAACATATTTTGTGGAAATCCCTACAAACTTTGTCCAAGAAGGGGGAGGGAAATGAGGGGGAAATAAATCTGTTACACTGTCCAAACACAAAGACAAAACATTTTCTTGAAGCTGACAACAGCTTGGCCTCAGCAAAGGGAGAGCTCAGATTTTTTTTTTTCTTTTCCTTTCATGAAACCTTTTTGGTGTAATCTTTGCATTCAGAAATTTTCCTGACTCAGGAATAGGTGTAGACACTAGACAGGATTCAGATAAGAGCAGTGAGGAGCCACAGGATTGTGGCACACAAGTCAGCTTGCATAGCCATGGAGGTAAGGGCCTGGGATGGCCCCTGCCTCCCAACAGCAGCTATCCCTGGACTGGGATGCTCAGAACCTTCAGGCACCTCCAGCACAGCCATGACTCAGCGCTGGGTAGTTTTTGCAGTGATCAAAACCCTGTCAGAGGTGCTGACCTCTCCCCACAGCAATCAGTGCTGGCTGACTCAATTTGTCCCACTGTCTGTCAGTGGCTCTTTCACTGCGGTTTCCCCTGTGGTTGGCAGAACACTGGCCCCGATCCCCTCCTGCCCTTCTCACCCTCATGACAATGTTGGAAGTGAAGCCTGAGCTATGGTAAGCAACATTTTTTCTCTCCCTTGGCAAAAAGCAGCTCAGGACAAATCAAGGTTGTGTAAACCATGAGTCAGGGCACCAGCAAGGGCGGTCCAGCACTGTCCTCGGTGCACAGCCACCCCTGCTGCAATGAGGGGCCCTGCTGCCCACTCCATATGGAGTGAAACTATCCCTGAAATGCTGCAAGCTGGCAGCCTGGGTTTCATTTCAAAAGAACTATCCACATAATAAAGTCAGCACTTATGACTCACTAGACAGGCTCACTAGAGGGGTCAAGGTCTGTGTGTTCAGGCGTGGAGAGAGGCACAATTTCTCTGTTCACAGGTCAGGTCAGTTCAGGCCAGTGGGTCAGTGTCTCATATGGTCAGCTCTTACTGCCAGTCACACAGCATAAATCCTACAGAGAAGAGGAGAGAAGAG
>WEIV01005656.1:130971-165530 GCA_013390005.1 Calyptomena viridis | reverse complement strand
AGAGGAGAGGAGAGGAGAGGAGAGGAGGAGGGAAGACAGAACAGATTGCACTGATGGGCAGGTCTGAAAACAATCCTTGATCTTTTTTTCCCAGATTCCCACCCAAGAGACGTGTTTCAGCTTTAGAGTTGCAAAGATTTTCTCTGTAGAAAAAATTACAAAAAGCACTTCCACACACCATCAAATTGAGGAAAGAACACTGGAATGCTGAAGAAGAAAGGCCTCCTGCTTGTATCAAGCAATTCAGGCCAAATCTAGAGATTTTGTCTTGCAGTTGGGTGGTAATATCCTTCTCCCTAATATATTAGATGTAAAAGGAGGAACCAAGCTTGCCCCCTGAGATGGAAACAGCATAAAAGAGAAAAACACAGCAGCCACTTCTCCCACACCAATGCTCATCCATTATCCTTACTGATTTCCCTGAGCAACATATGGCTGACAGCCGTGGGATATACACCCACATTGGAGAGCCAAGAGGGAGAGACCTCTGGCAGCAGTTCACAGGCAGGGGATGGTGGTGGCTTCATGGTCACCACAGAATCATAGAAACATGGAATCATTAGAGTTGGAAAAGATCTCTAAGATCATCTTGCCCAACTATTAACCCAGCACCATCATGTTCACCATTAAACCATGTCCTCAAGTGCTGCATCCACATCATCTCACCAGCCCCTGGGGACAGGGCTCAACTTGGTCCTTGGCAGGGTTAGCAACAAAAGCTTCAGCAGCCCACACTTTGCCTTGCTCTTTGGGATTTTGGAGGTTGTCAGCATGCTACATGAGCATAGCACCCCTTTGGCACAAGCTATGTGTGCATCTGGACCTGCAGTTTGTCCACTCCATTATTAGGTTCTTCCCTCTCCTAAAAACTGCCACATGTACTTTTGTACTCTCCCTTGAAGCTTTTCTAATCACAGTAGGGCTACAGGGAAGCCTCAGGAATGGCTTCATAAGCTCAAGATGTCACACAATAAATGCCAAATGATGTTATCAAACACAACTCATAGACTCAGGATTGGCAGACATGCCTTACTTTAGGGAAGGCTCCCAAACAGGCTCTAGACATGTTTAGCTGCAAGGCTCGAACACTGCTTCACACAAGCCTGGAAAAAGCTGTGATACTGTCTCTGCTCACCCAGGGAAAGGCAGGTTTCAAGTTAATTGCTTGGAGCTTGCTGTGAGCGTTCATGTGATCTCCAGCACATCCAGATGTAGCTCCATTCATTCCCACCCTACAGATGGTCAGAGCAATACACTCCCTGTCATGTGTAATGAAGGGCAGGAAGGAGAGAGGATTTTTGACATGTTTAAATATTATCCAAAACAAAGAAATAGCTCAAAAGCCAGGGATGCATTTAAATAAAATAAAGCTGCCAGCAAAATCCCGTATTTGTTACAGTTCATTCCATTTCATACTCAGAGCCATTCCTCTGCAAACATGGCAGCTCCAGTAGTTTGGTGTCCAGATGTTCCATGTCATACACTCTGCACTGTATCCTGTGTTTTTTTCTCGATGTGACTCCTTAAAAACAGTGAACTCAGATTCCAGGACAACCTGAGTACACTTTTCCATAATGAGGGGCGATTGAAAAAACACGGTTGTTGACTTGGCTAGTGAAACACGGGCTTTTTTGTTCTTCTCTTCATCTTTTTTAATTCTCCAGCTGGCTGGTAATCCAGCATCATCAACATCTTTTTGCATTTTATTCCTTAAGCCATTCATATTATACACATTCCTGTCTTTAAAATACAGATTTTAGGAGTGATTTGATGTGGCTTGGAATAGTGACATGCTTACACATTTATAAAAAATTCATTAACTTAGGGGGAGGAAAAGAAAAGATTGCATCTTTTAGTTTCTTTCTTTCCCTTTTCTTCATTTCCAGCATATGAAATTATTTGCTGGTCACTTAGGAACCGCAATGTCAAAATGCGGTTGCCCCATAGGGAGGAAAAAAGACAGTTCATCTTTGCAGTTTTCAAGTTAGTTGTTAAGAAGTAGCTTTGGCAAAGGCCAAAGTCAAACTGATCTTTGAGCTGCAATGTTTAAAGGCTATGTTAGCAATTCTGCTCACTGTTATTGAGAACACCTCTTCCCACAGTCCTTAAATCTGCCAAATCCTAACCAAAAGATGATGCTGTACAGTGCCTTTGTTCCAACCTTGTGAAATCCCAGTCTCTAAGCTACAGCTGCCAATTGCTCCTGTCTCTAGGCTCAGTCATTCTTAGACCTCTGGTGAAATCAGCAAAAAAAAATGCAATTTGGAACCTTTCTCAGGAACACTAAAATATCTAATTCATCTAAGCCATAAGGTGGTAACTTGGTGTCCAATTCACAGAAGGATTTAAATGGCTAAACTCTCCCTGAACTCAGCTGGAGTTTAGGCACCTCAAGGGGGAATCTGGAATGTAGAAGAGTTGAAACATCTTGTGCTCTTCTGTAAAACTTCTGCAAAACTTTCTTTGGAAGTGTCATGCTTCATCCCTCTGTTATCTCCCTCCTTGTGCTTAATTGTGCCTCACATGTAAATATGACAGTCACATTTATGGAGGATTTGCTTGGTGCAGAGACACTTCACAAATTACTCATTATTGATCTCGAGAGAAAAATTAGAAAAGCATTAGTTCTGCTCAACTTATAATGTATGTAGACCTCTAAAGAGGATCAGGCCTAGTACAACAGACCTCAGGCAAAGATACCCCTCAAACACGGGCCCATTTTCACCAGCAGTGGTAAAAACCCCATTCCAAGTTGCTGGTTCCTATAGAAAAGCTTTTAGCAGCTTATCTTATTACCACTGTATTAAGCTCTATTCTCTCACCACTACAAAGTAGGTATAAACTACTCCTCTCCCACAGCAGAGGAAAATGCTTTGATCTTGGGATCAATGAGTGATAGAATGTTCTGCCAGTTTCTTGATAGGAAAATAATTTTTTATTTTCCAGACTAATTTTGGCTTCAGACAAAAAGCCCTAATTCCAGATTTTGTCACCTAAAAATATCTGAATCTGGAAAGTATTTTCAATTAAGATAATTTTATTCATTGTGACATAATTGTGAATCCCATGAAATATTCATGTTTACATGCAGAGTTGTATTGAAAGGACAATCAACAGGATAAAAAGGAAATGTCATCTGACTTTTCCTGTTGTCTTTTACTGGATTCCCTTTGTTCTCAACTTGTCATGACACTGGATTTAAAGAAGGGTGGTGTACAATTTCAACCTCACCCCATTTTGACATAATGCTGCCTTTAAGTCAGGTGTACAAGATTGTGAGGAAGGGGATTAATTCTGACTGCTTTGTTTCTGTGACATAAATTTCCTACAACACCAACTTGAAGGCCGGGCAGACCATCACATTAGAAAAATATTTAACCACATGCTTCAGTTGAGACCTCAGGAACTCTAGATCATTCTGATCTTCAAGAGTTCAGCACATGCTTCAGTTCTTTAGCAAAAAATATAATATGATAAAGACGTCCCTTTTTCTCCTGCTTGTGTTGTTATCAAAATCAAAGGGTGAAATATGGCATTGTCTTATGAGAGCTGGAAATTTCCAGATTGAGGCCTGAATCGATATTTTATGCAAAGATCTGATCTCTAGAAGTTTGCCTCTAAAATGACAGGGATATTACATGGAATAAAACTTGCATTTCACGTAGTATCAAAGCTGCAAAAAAGAATAAAAAAGTCATAAATTCTTGTTTTTCATTCACACACAAGACAGGATTTTCAGCAATTAGTTAGCACTAAAGTGTATAATTTAATATCCAGCCTGTGTAATGATTTCAAGCCAACCTAAAGTACCAGAATTTGTCATTCACTGGCTTTGAGCCCCTCAGCCTGCTTGGGAGAGTCCATTGATTTGTTTCCAGCCAGGGTCTGTGCTTGTCTTACGCCTGTTTTAGATCGTTCACAAGATGACAGTCTAACACCATAAGATTTTAATATTTGAACTATCAAGAACTTGGGGCTGTTGATTTTTGTTTCAGCCTAAAATTGCCTTTGAGATTTTTATCCTTCAGTCTGTCCGAAGTCATCTAAAGATGACTTTGAAGATCACATGAAAGGGAAACAGAAAGGGCCAGCTTTAATCAGGACAATACAATGAAGCTATTAAGGACTGAAGACTGGGTGAATGACTTACATGCCATATAGTAGCAGTAACTAATAAAAACAATTAATAATAATAAAGTCAGGGAGTCAGAAAGTCAGTCAGTGGCTCAGTGACTTCACATATGAGCAATCATCAACTGGATTGACATTTTGGGCTGCCTGAAGTATAAAGGCTGAAAGAAGATTATCACTAGATTCTTATAATTGTTTTATGAACCCCCTGGTGAATACAAACAGGGACTAAAAAAGAGCCTTTCTTACATAAGTTGACAATTAGAGCCTTGGCAGGCCAAACAGTAGTTTCTAGTCTTTCAGCAATAAAGTTTAACGCTCAAAGCAGACCTCTTTTTTTTTTCACTATTTGGTCATGTTTTCTCCAGCTGGTAAACATGAGTCAGGAACAAAGTCTGGGGGAGGGAAGAACTGGCTGCTAAGAAACCAGTTCACTCTAAAATGGGACCTCTTCATGCACATGAATGTCAGGGAAAGCTCAATCCACGCTAGTTGGTGTTACCTCTGACTTTTCAGTGCAGCTAGTCCTGGAATGGGATGCAAACCCACCAGGCCAGCTCTGGCAGCTATCAAGTAACACTCCAAATGCTCACTTTTTCCATCTTATCTCAGATACTTGCAGCTATAGGAACCTGGGCTCCACCTTGGACGATACACCTACAAGAAAGCTACCCCATCCCACCCCACCTGCCTATTTCCCACAAATAGGAGGCTACAATTGGGGTGGGAACTGCATATGCTTCCTTCTTCTTCATCATCTTCATCCAAATGAAGCACTGAGCTTTTCTAATACGAAAACTTGAGTAATCTTGTCTTACCTCATGGCTGATCCTGCTTTGAGGCGATCTCTTGAGGTCCTTTCCAACCAGAATGATTTATGCTCCTACGATATTGAGATACTTTGACCTGGATAGTCCTTTTCCTTATTGTGCTAGACTAAAGAATACAATCTCCATCACACACTCCTGAGTTTCTTTGTCTTCCTGAAACTATTGCACACTTTCTTACATTGTAAGAGATACAAGCACATAGACAGCACCTGAAATAGAAGAAGGCAATGTCGTTACGACATAACCATATCACTTGAAGGGCCATCTCTTTGCCAGACAACTTATCAAAGCTTCATGGATTCCCAAGGAACAGATTCAGGCTCTTTTGAAGGCTTCAGAGAGGGAGTTTGGCTTAGCAATGGTCCTTCAGCCCTTGGAGGAGTTTCTCCATTAACTGTAGAAACAATATGGAAAGACCTGTTGGCTGACTTGGGAGACTAAAATTGGATAGGATAAACCTATCTTATAAGGGTAAACCTCACTTAATAAGTGTGCTGAGCTGCCTTCTCAAAAATTATCTGCAGGAAGGAAGAAGTGCTCAGAGGTGGGGGTGGGAGAAGGAAATGAGAAAATGTCTCAATAGGACAGCGTATGGAGGGAGGCAGTGGTGATCTATGACAAGAAAAGATATAGGAGCATATAGATAAGAACCACAGATACAATGCAGATGGTGATGTTTCTTAGTTTCTTGAAGAATGGAGAAAGTTTAGGAAAATATGAAACTTTTGTTATTAGCTGACCCTGAATTAGCTTAGACTCTTGAATGATGGATTACAGACTTTGAAAGAAAATTCAAGTAAGACCAGGAACACTGGAACAGCTTGTCCTTGCTAGGCCCTCCTAGATGAGGAGATCTGAGGCTCTGCATGTTCTCCTGATCTGGCACAGTTCATGATTGTGCCAACACAAGCACCATCATGGAGAATGGTCAAGAGGGCGCCTCATTTTTTGGGTCAACATCTCAATACAAGGTCCACTGGTGGACAGATGAGAGGGCCTAGGAACAGCTACAGTCTACTGGGCTAAACAGAGGGAGCAAAACCCAGCCACACTGGGAGGAGAGGATTCTAACAGGCCATGCCTGGCCTCTGAAGAGGGAGAGAAAATGTCTAGGAGAGGACCAAGTCCTGTTCTTCATGCAGGTGGCAGATTCCTAAAAACATCTGGTTGAGAAAGAAGAGCATTTTAAATGCTGGTCACCCAGACAACTCTGCTTCCAAAGGGACAGGTGGGTCTCGTGTCTATTAATTGAGTGGAGTTGCTCTGCTCTTTTATTGGGTTGAAAATTAGATGGATTAAGAGGCTTTTACCTCAGCGTGCCTGTGCCATTCTTTGTCCTTCTCAGCAGGGAATGCAACCAGCTTTCAGGGAATTGGCAAAGAACGAGCATCTTTCTTGTCATTAGTTTTGTAGGCAGAATTGCAATTGATACAAACTCCCCAAGGGTGAGGCAACCTGGGGCAGTTACAGGAGGAAGGTGAATGCAGAGATCTGTGAGAGAATTTTCCTGTTGCTCATTAATTACAGGAGCTGAAGATACTGAGTTTTTCACTTCCACTGAACACTGAGTTACCAAAGCAGACTAAAAAAACATTGTGAGGACTTAGCCTGAAGCAAGTATTGGGAAAGGAGCAAGGGAAAGAAGTTACAAAACTAATAAGGAGTTTATGCAGCCACCATTTCATCATGTAATATTCTAACATTAACCATGTACCAAAAACGCTGGTCACTTAGAGCCTTTCCCCAGCTATGATCCCTCCAAAAAGCATTCAGTCAGGCTGAGCCGAACAAAACCCTTCATTCATTACAGCCCAGTAGGATGCAAACAACTTCACAACTTGATAATCCCTTTCAGCCCTTATTAAATCAGCAACGCACTGCAGGTGGGAAGTCAGCCTGGAAAGGAGAGACGGCCCTTTACGCACTTTGCCATAAAGCCTGGTTTTAGTCACCAAAAAAGATTTCCAGGGCTTTCCCTGCCTGCCTCTCCTCCCGGGAGGCAGATTCCCAGTGTCCCGCAGCAGATTACACGAGCATCGTGTTTGCATTACACAGTGGTGATGATGTGTTTGTTCTTGGCACCGAGGGGCTCTGACTCCGCAGAGCTCTAGCAATGACAGTGGAAATCTTTCAAGCCTTGAGCTGGATTTGCAGCTTCCCCCTCCCTGTTGCAACTCATGCTCACACTGCAGAATACAAGACTGTTTTGTGTGGGGGGGGAATAAAAATAAAAAAAGAAAGAATCCCACTGAGATTTGTTTTCCGTCAAGAAAGAATGGATTTACTGCCCTGAGGACATGGCCCTGCTTTTCAAACACAGGCCCCAGGCAGTGGTCAGATGCTCATATCAGAAGTTAGGCATGTATAGGCTGACTTTATGTCCACATTTGTGGATTTGATGTTTCATTAATGAGCCCAACATATGGGAAGGTAGGAAGAGAACAACTCGTGGCTGGTTTTATTGACAATGCAAATTTTCCTCAGCATGGTGCAGCCCCTGGAGTCACCTACACAATATTGCCAGCCCTGTCAGATGTGGCCAGATGTTCTACTGTTTGATCAATATCTGGCAATTATTTTTAATTGAAGATATCATAATTTTAATGTAAGCTTTTTTTTTTTAAATTTTCCCTACAAAAGTTTTTTAAGTTGATTCTACTTACGGCCTTTTAGTCTTTTCTTCCTTCCCAATTAAAAACTCTCAGAAAAATAAGCAGATTCTTTTAAAAACTAAAGTTTTAGAGGGAAATATTTCATTTGAAAAAATCTCAACAGGGTTTTTGGTCTAAAGCCAACATTTTTATTGAGAATGTTTCCATGGTTGGTTTTTACTTTTTTTTTCCCCTGAAATAAACAAAATTTCAGATTGAATTAAAAATTTCCATTCTGGTTGGAAAGCCAGTCCTTTTCTGTTGGAAAAATACTTTGATACATTAAAAGAGAAAAAAAAAAAAGCCTTTTGAAAAACACCTGACTTCTATTTAGATGAAAACTACCCAGCTGAAAATCTCCAACTCCCAAAGCATCAGATACTAAACCTACATGCAGTTTGCATTCATGCTGGCAGGCAGCAATACCCTTTTCTTCCAAAATGCCTTCAGCTTTCTGTCTGTTTGCAGGCTTTCCTACATATGGATTTAAGTTTCAGAGTCCCTAATTTATATATATATATACACACATACATATATACATGTGCCTATGCATTTATAAAAGTCACTGTGGCTTCATATCCTCAGACTGTACATAACTGTCTCCTCTCTTGTTCCTGGCATTTATATTTTGGTCCTATTTGTATGGGGACATTGAGAAAAGGAGCTGGAACGAATTTGCCATAAAGTGTCTTGGGGCCTACAAACAACTACATATGTTTAAACTTGAATTATTTGTCATCTTAGGTCCAAAGAGGTAGCTCTGTCTGGAACAGAAGTAACTCTGTTTCTGAGTTGAAAAGGCACATTTGCACACCTTGTCGTTAATGTACCATGTTTAGTAAAGTTTATGTTCCATGAGGTAAATCAGGGAACAATGACATTTCATAATCTACAGAGATTTGAGGAAAGACCCATGTTCCCCAAAGCACTTTTTCTCTCTCCCCACAACTTTATCAGTTGAAATCAGTGAATAGAAGATATTACCCTTTCCTGCAAACTTTGTAGTCACTGAGATTTTAAGGGCATTATGAAAGGATTTAGCTTTAAAGCAAAGATTTAGCTTTCCACTAATGCTGTACCCTGTTTTCTCCCAGCCTTCAAATGTCATAGAAGAGAAGACAAAGGAAAAACACTACACTCTTTTAACAGTGACAACGCAAGGTGAAACAACTCAGGGGAGTACCACATCGACAACTTTTCCCTCCTTTGTCATTGCAGCACAGGCAGAACACAGGTGTTTGTATTCCAAAGTTGTCTTTGGCCTTCTCAAAGAGAGTATTTTTGAAATCATCTCAGAATCACAGAATGGGTCAGGCTGGAAAGGACAACAGTGAGTGACCTGGTCCAACCTCCCTGCCCAGGCAGGGCCATCCCAGAGCACATGGCACAGGATTGTGTCCAGACTGCTCTGGAATATCTCCAGTGAGAGAGACTCCATCCCCTCTCCGAGCAACCTCTCCCAGTGCTCGGTCACTGCACAGGAAAGAAGTTCTTCCTCATGTTCAGGTGGAATTTCCTGGGCATCTGTTTCTGCCTATTCCTCTTGTTCCATTGCTGGGCACTCCTGGGCAGAGCCTGGTCCATCCCTGACCCCTCCCTGCAGACACTGACAGGCATTGGTGAAATCCCCCTCAGTGTTTCTTCTTGTGGCCGAACAGCCCCAGTTCCCTCAGCCTTTCCTCATGAGAGAGATGCTCCAGTCCCTCAAATCACCTTTGTCACCCTCCTCTGGACCTGCTCCAGGAGCTGCATGTCTCTTTTGTCCTGAGGAGCCCAGAACTGGACACAGCACTCCAGATGTGCCTCACCAGGGCTGAGCAGAGGGTCAGGATCACCTTCCTTGATCTGCTGGCAATGCTTTTCCTAATGCACCTCAGGATACCATTGTCCCTTTCCTGTGAGATCATGATTCAGGGTGGAGGGAGAAAGAATCAAGCTGGAAGCTGATGCAGGTGTTGTCAAGAGCATCTTGCCTTATGCCTGATGAGAGAGAAAAAACTCACATTGACAAGACCAGGAATACTTGATGGGAAATTAAAATTGTGCAAGAATAACCAAAAAACCTACCAGAATATAGAGTAATCATGGGCAACTGTAGTTGCAAAATTGTCTTGCTCCAGTGTGAAGATCTGTCAGTGGGTTTCTGCCTCTGAGAACTAAGGGCAATGAATGCTCTTGCAGTCACCACGATGGCCCTGCTCAGTGCCAGCTCCAACACAAACTGGAATGAGATGAAGCTTCACTGAAGGTCCAGGACCCACTGGTAGGTTCTCACTTTCCTGTATCAGACTTTCCACATTTTCTCTTCATCCTAGAGGAAATAACTTTCGAGGCTGTTGTGCCATTGACTTTTAGTTTATCTCCCTCCATCTTTAATCTTAATGACAAGAAAAAGGGAACAAACTTTCCAGTACTGCAGCACTGCTGACTATTAATAGTAAGTTGTGGATAAATTATTCTGCTCAGTTCTTAGGGAGGATATTTTCACGTGCTCTGCTCTCACACAAAAGCAATGTGCATAAAATGAAGACTTACTGTCCCCATCAGTTCTGAGCTGCAATGGTCAAACTGGTTCTTAAGCCATATGGTCTGCTCCCAAATTGGGACCGAGGCTCTTCAGGTACCATGGGAGCTGCTGCATAATCCAGATCACCAGCTCAGAAGAAAGCAAACACCACAGGTCCTCTTCCAGTATGCAAGGATGGGATCAAATCCATCAGTGAGACCCTGCCAAAACTCACACGTGCAAGGTAATAATATTATAGAATGGTTTGTGTTGAAAGGGACCTTTAAAGTTCACCGATTCCAATCCCTCTGCAATGAGCAGGGACATCTTCAGCTACGCCAGGTTGCTCACAGCCCAGTCCAACCTGATCTTCAATGTTTTCAGGATCTATGGTCATGGTTCCTCATCATATCATTTTGGCATTTGAACCCCTTGGGGTGTCGTGGTGAGAGCTCATCCCCCAACAAGAAGCATCAGTCTTACTGCAGATGCTCCAGGAGCAGACTCCATGAATAGTTCAGAACAGATGTCCATGTTTTACTTGGTTATAACTGGGTGAGGCAAGAGTCAGTTCCAGATATAGTGATGATTCATTTGGCATTGAACCAGAGCAACAATAATTGGAACTGGAAGATCTTCAAGGTACTTTCCAATACAAACCATTCTATGAGTCTATAATCCCATGATTCTTACAGATGCTGCCCATGGCTGGTGGGTCTTTTTTTTTTTGTTTTATTTTTTTTTGTCTGTCTAGAAGGTGATTATCAAAGTAATGAATTTAGCTTCTATTATCACTTCGTTGGTTTGTTTTAAATTGTCTTTTTCATGAAAATTGCACTCTGCTCTCAGGCAGCACAGGATTTGTGCATGTGTTTCCTCAGAAAGGTTGGAGATGTCTGGATGGATGCCGAAACAAACCTTTAGACTTTTCTGTTTGCTCTCAGCTGGAAGAGAAACTACATTAATATTGACAAAGTTTTGTAAAAACCCCACAATGCTTAGGGACTTGGGGCAGAGATTTTCTCAGCTGTTTTCTGTCCCTCCTGCCATTCTGAGGCTTTCCCCATGGAGCTTAGGACATTTTGCCCAGTGAGGTTTGAATCTTCTCTTGCTGCTGTTGGGAGCCTCTCAGATGCCATTGCCCAAGGCACTTTGCTTAGTGCACTGAGGTGGGTTACCAGGAAAACAAAAAGCATTTGCTGAATTTTAGATGAAGATGGGCTGATTTTGAATCTGTATAAAATTTTTCTCCCGAAATAAATATTTAATTTTGTCAGATTGTCAGACTGGAGGAGCACCTCTAGGGAAAGATGTCCCTGCCCATGGCAGGGGGCCTGGAACGAGATTATCTTTAAGGTCCTTCCAACCCAAACCATGCTATGATCCTATGATTCTCTACAAGTACACTTTGCAAAAGAGAAGAGCAATTAAATTAAACCATTCCTCTAATAACTTAAGGAAGAATTTCTCCCAAGTACAAACAGCTTAACAACTCTGTCTACAAAAAAATAAGGTAGGATTATGTCCAGTATTCACAGCACTGCATGGATCCTGAGCTGTCAGAGCAGCAGAGAGCTTCTTGAAATGTGTTCAGCAAGGTAAATATACACCAGATGACAACCTGTCCTGCTTTATTCTCTTCCTCCATACAGACTTCATTGATATGAGCTAAAATACAGTGATTGGAAAAGGCATTTACAGTGGGAAACAGAATGGAAAAATTCAAATTGGAGCCAACTGAGGGAGAAAAAAAAAGCACCTGCCAATAAAATTGACACACAATGGGAATAATTGCAAGTCTGGGGAGAAAAAATGCATTCTCACTCTGTTCTCCACAGCATGGTATCTTCTCTTAGAGCAGAATGACTGAATTTATTGAGGTCATTCATCCCTTGGTAATTTGGCTACTGTAATATATTTCACAAGTGAGAGGGAAACAGCCTGATGAGACAGCATGTGAGAATCCAGAGCACTGGGGGAGGAGGTTTATCCAAATTTATAGCCGCCAGTAAGGATGTGGCTATATAATTCACAGTTATTCTCTCTCCCTTTAGCATTGAAAAATATGTCCTGTTAATGGCCTGTGCTTAACATTCTGGTGCAAAAGTGTTTGAGATTGAAGGACTTTGTCTGGATTAAAATCATGACCTTCTCTATATTCAAAAGCTATTTTGGAAGAGCTTGAGCTTTCACAGGCTGTGATGCTTTCTTAGAAATACCTAAAATATGAATGAGTAACCTAATCAGGACATGGACTGGCTCACATTTGGATGAGTTGCCCCATGTATGATAGAATTTGTTTTGCTTCTGACTCTGCCCCAGGGCTGCCCCTCACTGCACTGCCCACACCATGGTCTGGCTCTCCTGCCTGGCTTTGCATTCTGCTTCTCTATGGGTCCTCAGGTGGGATTTCTCTTCTTCACTTCAAACCTTGTATAAATGGATCGTCTTCCTATTTCTAGCTCCTGACACAATTGGCCCACCATTCAAATTCCATGGGTGACACAGCACCTTCTGCTTAAACTCTGCTTTTTCTTGATTCCTGTGAGAAGAATCTTACTGCCACACCAGACATCAAGATGCCAAAATATTCCTGGGATTAAGAGGTGCCACCTCTCCTAAAACCCAGACCAAGGCACAAACACAACACAAATGAAACGAGGTGGGATATCTATAAAAATATCAGATACAATAACAGAACCAATGGCAGAGATATTAATTTTTGCAGTATTCATGCAAGTTGCAAGAGTTTTTCAGTGACAAAAAAGCAAAATTTTCTTTGCCCCAGGTTGAGAATATTCCTTTTAAAGCTGGCATCAATAGCAGAAAAAAAGATTAAGAAAATGGATGTATAATCCTACAGAGCATTCAGTCTTTGGGATTTAGAGGACACTTTGATTAAAAAATGAAAATGAAAGCCAGTTAAGTGCAGATAAGTTGGATTTTGCAAAATAAACCACTCAAAGTTTTTCTGTTAAAATCATTACCTCAAAATACCTCAATAGTTATACTTTACCATTAAATCGACCTTTTTTTTTTTTTTATTCAAAAGGTCTATCTCTGGCATCAATTACACAAGAAGCCAGACAAAATTACAGTGGTGCTTTTTGGTCTTAAAATATCTATTTATTAAAGCTTTGATTTCCAGCCTGCACATCCCTCCTCCATGACAACCTCTGTTTGATAAGATTATAAGTATTAATTAAGTCATGCTAATTTGGAGAGCAAGAAAGGGTTTTCGAGCTTTCCCACTATATTTCTGTATTTCTGTATTTCCCACTATATTGCCAATGTCAGCTCTCTCTCGTATCTCCCTCCAGCTTTGCTGTCTCCTGTGTTTCTTCAGAGGGGAAGGAGAGTTTAAAGCAGCAAGCCATAAATCACCAGACATCCTCGTTGTAACAGGATGATCCTCTGTTAGAAGAGGATTTCCCCTTGTCTTGTGAGTGGGAGTAATTGTTCTGTGGCTCCTGGTTTCCCTTTGAAGCATGTGGGAGAGGAGCATCCTCTTTTGAAGCCCAGCTGTGTGACAGGACCAGCAGCAGAGGAGGGAGATGCTCAGTGGTGATGCTGGTCTGTGCCAGGGAAGTTGCGTGGGAGAGTTCCGACTGTCTGGTCTGTTGCTCCTCTCCTTGGACGTCACCACTGGGGAAAAAAAAAAAGCAAAAATGCAGCCTGCAGTCTTCTGGAAAGGAGATTAAATGGGACAAAGAAAATGTGAATGCAAGCCCAACATCTAGCCTTAAAACTTGTGCCTCAGTTTTTCCTGAATTCCTAGGATAACAGTGTGACCTAATGAGCCACTAATCATAGAATCATAGAATCATAGAATCATAGAATCATAGAATCATAGAATCATAGAATGGTTTGGGCTGGAAGGGACCTTACAGATCATCTTGTTCCAAACCCCCTGCCACTAGACCAGGCTGCTCAAAGTCCCATCTAACCTGGCCTTGAACACTTCCAGGGATGGGGCAACCATATCTTCTCTGGGCAACCTGTGCCAGTGTCTCATCACCCTCACAGTAAAGAATTTCTTCTTCATATCTAACCTAAACCTACCCTCCTTCAACTTAAAGCCATCACTCCTTGTCCTATCAAACTAAAAACCACAAGGTCTGGATTGATCCTATTCCCTTCTCATCTCCACGAACCAGCATAACCACAACATTTTTTTGCATTTCTGCCTGTTGTTGCTGCCCTGATTCTGTCTGTTCATTTTAGGTTTGAGCCTCCTGGGACCAGCTCTCACATAAAAGTGTGATGTAACTGCCCCATCAGGTCCTCCAGGTGCTGTCACATTACCAACACACATATACAAATTCCCCTTTTTTTTTTTAAGTCAGTCTGGTGGTCTGAGGTTTAATTCATTAATAAAAGAAGCTTGGATGGCAGCAATGGCAGGGCAGCAAGCCCCATCCCTGTGGCAGGAAGCAACACACTCTTTTCCTTTCAAAAACAAACAAGCAAAACTGTGGAGAAAGTTCCCCCCCAGCAGCGTCCCCGGGCAGCAGTGGAACATTTGAGCAAGGTCTGTGGGGATTGCTGTCTCCAAATCTGAGGGATGGAAAGGCTCTGAGGATTTTCTGCTCTGTTTTACCCTGTTCTGGCCAACTTCCTATGTATAGGATAAAAATAAGCCCCGAGTCCTCCTCCTTCCGTCCACTTCATTAGAGACATCCCTCCGTGCAATAACAAAACAGCCCCAGAGGAAGCAACACAGACTGAAATACAAGGATGATAATTTTCCTAACACAAATAAGCAGGCAGAGGAACTCATCTAAGGAAACAAGTGAGCAACGGCAAAGCCACAGATGAGCAAGCAATGGAGCCAAGAGCTCTGCTTAGGCAACACCAGCCTGCCTTGGGCACGTCTCCCAGTCCATCCCTGCCTGGGAAAGGCTGAGCAGTCGCCTGGCTTGGACATCCCTGCAGGGGGCTGACCTCCCCTGAGCCCAAACCCCATGAGCAGCCAGCCCTGGAGTGATCCTCACCCACTTCTGGGCAACTTGGGGAGGAGAAGAGTCTCCTTTCTCTCAGTGTGGACCTGGACTAATCCTTACCCAGCTCTTCAGAAGCACCAAGAAAAGCCACAAAACAGAGAGGCACAGGTTAACAGGAGGGATAGCAGTTCTCCAACTCCAGAAAAAAATAAGTAGCTGGGATCGGTTCACTCTATTATTTGCCATTTGGAGGCACTGACACTGCTGTTCTTCAAAATAACCTCAGCCCAAGTGTTTATTTATCTAGAAATTCATCGTGGATATTTGCCGTGTGTTGTAGTTCTGTTTGAAAAGCTTCAATCATCAAATCTAGGAGAGGAAAAACAAAAGCAGATCTCTCAGCTGGCCAGTCCCCACTGCAAAAAAGAAGCAAAGAAAACAAACCAGAGACTGAATGTTTCTTGCTGTAAATGATCAGTGAATATCTCTGAACACTAACTCAGTCCAAGCAAACCAAGATCAGTTTGTGAATGACTTGTTAGGTTAAAAAGAACCATACTCATAATAAATATTCTTTGAAACCATTCTTTCATGCACGCTCCATTTTCACAAAGTTGTTTTTATAGGTAAACAGCCAAGCCCTCACTACCCAGGAAGTTAATGGCAGAGATAAGGAGGAGACCTGAGGCTATGTCTCTTTTAGAAAATTAAATGTGGCCTGGACTGTTCTCTAGCCTGGAAGCCAGCTGGCACAGGAATGCCTGCATCCATTCATTAAACTCTCACACTTTCCAAAACAGAGCAGCTGTATCCAAGGTGCCAACTGGGAATGGTCCCCGCAGTGCCAGTTGTTGAACAGTGCCTGGAAACTGTTTGGATGGATGCTAGAGAGCCAAGGCCAAAAGTGTGCAAGGATCTGAGGATCAAAAGCCAATTAAAGTACCTGAGAATGCTCCTTTACAAGTGTGGACACTGCCCAAGAGTTTGGTGCCATGCCTTGGAGGAGTGTCACTGGGTCTGTGTCATTTAGCCAGAAAGTTTTGCTTCTTCATTCACATCTTCACTCTACATATCCATTTTGGGGAGGTGTTGAAAAACTGGTTGGAACTTGGCAGGTCTGAAGGCTTCAGGGCCTCTTTCACATCTGTATTTTCCTTTAGCAATGTCCCCACTACTGAAAAGGGACACTTGGGACATGAGTGTTTGCAGGTAGGGGTTCAAACCTCACCTGTGCTAGAAAGCAAAATTTATAGTGCTTGAAAACCACAAAAATTTAGGCACTCCTTCTGGGAACCTAAGTCTGAGGTCTCATCCTTGTTAGCCAGCATGTCAACAGGCAACAACACTCATACTTCATGTTAAGGGTGCTCTTGGGGAATGTCTCAGTGGCACAATCACCTACTAACAGGAGAAAGAATGGGAGGGGACTCAAAACACTTAACAGCTACACAGGCACTTCCCACAATGATCATTAAATTAAACCATTGAAAAGCCCCTCTGGGGTTGGCCAGGGCTTTGTGAGATCCCTTGTTTCCTCTGGCTTAATGAATTATTCAAGTCAAGAGGGGCTGGAGAGAAAGGTGTGAATAAGAAGCTTACTCATTCCCCACAGTAATCACCTGCAAAAGTGTTTAGGAACAACATCTATCAGGCACTAAAAGTAAGAAAAGGAGCCTGCAGGGGCAAAACATCTACAGCTCTTTGGTAAGAGACAAGGGGAGACCTGAGCCAGGGAAGTGTCACCTTGACATGAATCTGCTCAGGGAACTGAACACACAGCAGTCATCAAATTGCTCACTCGTGGTCCCAGGGTTTGTTCTGCTCATATGGCAGGCACCTGCACTTTGCTGGAAACTCATTTCCATGCATGTGAGGGAGTCCCAGCTTCAAAGCCAGCCTTGTGATTTTTGGTTCCTGTGTATGAGGAGGATATTAATAAATGTTGTATTAATAGATCATCCACTTACACACTTCCTGTCTTAAAGAAGATATTGGATCAACCCCCTTTTTCCAGTACCTTCAGGGTTCTTGGATGTTTGCAGTGTGAGGCAAAGGCAAGACGACAACAGCAGAAATAGACTTTGAAATCCAAATAAATAGAAACTCAGACCTTAATGCGAGAAGAGTTTGAAGATCAGTTCATAAATGAATTACAGAGCATGGATGGACGATTGCTCTTGAAACTGTCTGAATCCAAGCTCAAAATCGAATATTCATCCTTGCAGTTTATGGAAGCTGGGAATCAGAGCCAAAGTCTGTTACTCTTCTGGCTTGGGTTAATACTGCTAAGCTATTTCAGCAGGGTGATAAATCTTTCTCCCTTCCTATTTTGATAGACATCCTCCACACGATATTTCAGAGGCAAGGTTACAAGCAGTATTCCAATAACTGGATCCAGTCATGTCTCCATGGATGATGTTGTCATCTTTCTACCATCTACTGAAAACCTAGTGATCATCTTTCCCAATATCCTCCTTTTTTAAGAAGCTTTGTTTGAAGAGATCGAATAAGGATGGCATTGAACACTTTAGTTCATCATCCAGCTCTTATCTGCAGAGTTAAACTCCTTCTGTTGATGCTGTCTTTGCTTAAAGAAGTCACAGAACATTACTCTGAATCACTTTTCATAAGTACTAGAGTTAGATGGAGATTTAAAATAATTTGTCATAGGAAAAACACAATTCCTAGTAACCAAAACACTACAGGAAAACACTGCATTCAGTTAGTCTCCTGGCTCAACATATGTTGAAAAAAGAAACCACTGAAGTCCAATATTGTGACATAAAAAAAATTAAGAATGTTGTTTTGAGAAAATTAGACTAAGAAAATATGAAAAATAATTGAAAAATGCTAAAAATAGAAGTTTTATAATTAGTGACATCAAACATATCATTTAGTGCAAATCAGCCTTTAAAATTGTTCCCCAGAGCAGATGTGGCTGTCCCATCCCTGGAAGTGTTCAAGGCAACCTGTTAGAGCAACCTGGTCTAGTGGAAGGTGTCCCTGCCCATGGCAGGGGGTTTGGAACTAGATTATCTTTAAGATCCCTTCCAAGACAAACCATTCCATACTTCTGTGAAAATATGAGGTTTAGTTTCTCAAAGTTTAGTTTTTTTTAAAATCTTGTGTGTTTATATCTGTGTTAGGAGGCTGTACTGCATAATATCAAATATTGTAACAGAACAGCAAAGTTGCTTTCTACCCAGCTGTAATGTAGACCTACTCTAGAGCAATGCTACCAGCTCTGCTTATAACTACACCTCAGAGGAAGGCACAGAGAAGGCTTCAAGGGAGAGAAAAAGTGGTCTTAGAGAAAATAAATCTGTTTAGCTGACATTTGGCAATGCAATCAGTGCTGTCTCATGTTGAGGGAAACTGCAATTGTCATAGCACGCTGACTTTGGGGGGTTATTGCTATGCTGTGCCAGGAGGTTTAGCATCTTTTGAAGTCAGCCAGCCTTCTCTAATGCAGTAAAATTCATCACCAATCACAGATATGCGTGTCCTGCTGCAATCTTTGATCTTCAACTTCTCTATCCATTTTGCTCTCTCTATTCATTGGTCACAATGAGTTATGGCAGCTGTATCCTACATATTGTCCAAAGCTCTTTAGCCATCCAGCACATCATGGAAAGTTCCCAGGAAAGCTCCCTAGTTGAAAAGTAACAACTCTGCAACATAACTCTCAGTGCCATATGCAGTCATTCATCAACAACACTTCTTCTGTGGAAACCCATGGCCAGATCAGTTACAGAGCAGAGCTGTAATGTGACCTGCCAGATAGATGGAGATCCCCATGGAGAATTCACTGACTGCACAAAAGAGAATAGAAACTACTCTAGTGTTTCTGCAAAGAGGAAGAGCACAGTGCTTGGATTAGTCTGGGCTGAGTGTAAGAGAGTCCCTCTCCACTCTGCACCACTCTGTTGCATAACCAGAGCTCCTAGAAATAAATGAGAAACAAAATTAAATAGATGATAAAAAAGAAGTATTTTCCTTTGGGAATTCCAGTGACATATTAAAAGAAATAATTTATGCACCACTGTTCCATGTCTTAGCTTTGGCTGTGCAATCACTTTTAGTACTGTGCTAACAAAAGACTGCTTTTTAACAGGGCAGTCCAGTCAGAATACAGCCTGAAATAACACCCAAGAGCAACCTTTTGTTTTATTTATGCATTCTCTGCCTAGAGATTTCTTTTTTCTTAAAAATAATGCCAGTTTATTGAAGTACTGCCTAATTTTATTACAAGTCTCCATTTTAGAGGACTTGTTTACTTCTTTTTTTAAATATACTGTTTTTACTTTTTAACTTCACATGGTCACATACTGAATTTTAATTTTAGGCTGTGGTGTGATCATAGAATGCTTTGGGTTGGAAGGGATCTTAAAGCCCATCTAGTTCCAACCTCCTGCCATGGGCAGGGACACTTTCTACTACACAAGGTTGCTCCAAGCCCCATCCAGCCTGGCCATGATCACTTCCAGGGATGGAGCATCCACAGCTTCTCTGGACAACCTGTGCCAGGGCCTCACCACCCTCATAGTAAAGAATTTATTTCTAATATCTATACATATAGATAGATAGATAGAATATATATAGAGAGATATATATTCTACCCTCCTTCATCTTAAGGCCATGGCCAAGTCTACTTGGTACAGAGATGCTTGCTCTGATCCCAAAGCCATGAGTAAGAGGAGTACATTGATAAATGTAGGACTTTTTTCTAATGCTTTTGTTCTTCAAATAGTTTCCAAGTCATGAGGATGAACCCAGATATTCAGAGGAAACTCATAGTACACTTACCTTGTAAAGCATTTTGAAGGGAACATTGTGATATTAAGATTGGTTAATGCAATGTTCTTAGATTACAAAAGACTTAAAAAAGAACCTGAGATCTCATCTCTCCCACTTAATAACAGTAAAACGACACAGAAATAAGAGTCAGCTTATGTAACAGAGGGAGGTCACATGAAGTTCCATGCAGATGAGTGTTGTTCAACATATTCATAAAATCTGGGAAACAGTGACTCATGAAATAACAGAGTTTGGAGATTATAGGATTTTGTTAGGATCTCATGACACTGAGTGATACTCATTGTTGATGAGATTTCATGGTACTGAAAGAAATTCAGTGTTGATAGATGCAAAGTAATGAATATGGGATAAAAATAACCCTAATTATATGTATGTCACAATACTCTTCATTAGCTATGACTGTTCACAGAGAAACTGGGGGTTTTGAATACTTGTCTGAAAACATTAACCCAGTGCTCAATAATCATTAAAAAGGCTGATAAAGCACAAGGGATTATTTGAAAAAGAACAGAGAACAAAACAGAAAACCTCATTAGCTCATAGTAGAAATGAGTGTTTATTCCTGTCTGTCCTGACTAAGGCATGCCTTCTAGACAGACTTCCTTGGAAGAGCACATAGAACTGGAAATTGTGCATGGAAAGAAGTGAAGCAAGTTCAGTGTCTCACCGTCCAGTTCTGCCTCTCTTCCACTCTGGATTAAAAGGACAACAGGGTTGCCTGGACACTGTTCTGGACCAAAATTGGGCAGACACACCAGAAAAAACAGGAGTTATTGGGATCTTAACTCTGATGCCCTTCTCCCCCACACTTCTTGTTACCAGCAACCTTTGCAGGACACATTCCTATGCCCTGCAATTTATGTTGTATTAGAATTTCTCCTGTGCTGGGACCATATTCAATAATCACTACACAGGACACAACAGAAAGAGTGACAAAATTTTGTGGCTACTGGATGTTATTATCCAGCAGACTGGCTGACCACTCTAAGAGAGCTAAGGGACACTCTCCCAAAGCTGAATAGTTTCTTGAGAAAGCAAAATATTCTATAAAATCAAGAGCAGGTAAATACTAGAACAGGATTTCAGAGCCAGAGGGTGCACCTTTGTAAAGAGGAAATCTGAGATTTAAAAAGAAAACTGTGAATGGACAAAATTGCTGAAAAACATTCGTTAGGTGATGGAACTAGTGGAAAGCAGATAAAGACTTTCATATAAACAAAAACATTCACTATTTTTCCTATTGCCTTCATAGAAATCTTTTTTCCCCATAAGTAGAAATCTCCAGACTTGCCAAATTTCTTCCATTCTGCTCCTTGCCATGATTCTCCTTTACACTGAATACAGTAGACACTGAGGGCTTGTTAGTGTAAAAATATCTTCAATCAAGAATTTTGCTGACATTGGGAATAGAGAAATTTTCTCTTCATCCAGTTAATCACACAGCTCTTGTGCCCAGACAAGGAAGATTGCATACATACGTAAAATTTGCTTCCAATGAGTTCCTGCTTCCAACAAGTTTTGTGATGGATTTGCTGTATTTCCAGAGATTTATGGTAAATGCATCAGGACTGTGTTAAAATCTAGAAGCAAAAGATGCTGCAAAAAAGGTACATTCCTAAAAATCTTTAACATATGGTGAAAGAGAGAGTAGGAGAGGGGGAATATATCAGAGTTCTCTATGCAATAAGGATTGAGTGAAAATGAAAGGGATGCTCTCTCAGGGATGCTTCAATCCCTTCAGGGATGAATGCCAGCACCAGAATTAACACTTCTGAGATTGTCTTTGGCAATCCCGTGTTCAGTTTCATCTGCTAGTTTAACACCAAGTCTCTCTGTGTAATAAATTCCTTTTGTTATTCTTCACAGGCAAGTTTGTCTGTTCCAAAATACTGTGTCAGCAAATATGAACACCTCACTATTAATTTCCTTTTCAAGGTCATTTATGAATCTGTTGACATCACATATCTCCATGGCACCTGCTGCTTACTCTCCTCCCCAGTGAAAATTTCTACTATTTCTTCATATCCATTATCCATTTCTCCTACCATTATCCATACAAGGGGTTTCAATAGGTTATTTTCCTAAATGTGTGGGCTGAGAAGGGCTTTGGTTCTCACTGAGGTGGTTTCTGCTCTGCTCTTGCTTACCCAGAGCAGAACTTGTGCCTTACATTTCCTCTGAGGGATTTATGCTGAAAGTGGAAAAGCTTGGCACTTAGATTAAGCAGAGCCAAGTGCTTTAATTCCTGATATCACTGGTAGATGAAGGCATAAAAGGCAATCAGACTGGATAACTCTTTGCAGGTGCTTGGTGACATGTAGCTCTTTCCATCTCAACCACATTTGAAGTTGAGGCCGTGATGACATTCACCATCACTCCCTGCCCAGGAGAAAAACACCTGCAGTTCCTGTAGGCAGTATCTAATGAAGTCTTTACCTGGGGCAGGGGACAACCCTCATTTGCAAATATGTTCTGTATTCTTTGTTCCTGAACCTGTGCTTTCACATTCAGCTCATTTTGAGCATTTTCCCTGAACCTGACCTGGTTTATCAAGAGAGTTATTGGTCATACTCCTGTTTACTCTTAATTAGCCCTCCACTGATCCTCAAACATATTTTCTTAGTAGTGATGCAGAATTTATTTCCTGAGCTCACTGACAGAAATGCTGAATGCATCAAAGCTTGGAGCCCTCCCTTAGAGTCTCAGTGTGTCCCCTCCAGTGTGAAGATTCTCCATTAATGATCCCGTTCTGGCAATGTCCATCACCTAGTCCCAAAGTCACTGTCTTTGCACTATACTGATATTGCCTTGTGCTAATCTGAAATCAGGATTTCAGTCCTGTGCCCTTAGGAACATACACTTTATAGTTCTGCTTTGGCATTGATTTATTTCTGCCTACTCCCAATTCTCCTCTCTGCCTCTATTGCCTTAAAGTCTTGCAGTTTTTTCTCAAAGTCAATATTCTCCTACCCTTCCCCATAGTGATGACATAGACATTGTTGAAGCTGGATCTTATTTACACTCACATCCTTTTATAACGTGCAAGATTTGACATTGATGCCTGAAGGAAGGCTAGTTCATACTACTGGAAAAGCAAAAAAAGGCCATAGTGTAAATGCACATCAGGTCTTAAGAGTTTTTTTGCTTCAGGTTTTATTAGTCAAGTGAGTCAGAGACATGGGAACTGCTAACTTTTTTCACTGGGGAGCATTGTTAGTGACCTGCACAAGAAGCCAGAAAATTGTTATTGCTTTATATGTAAAATAAAAGGACAAAAAAATTGCTCTCTTTCCCATTTTCCTGAACTGGACCACATGCTTCCCTGGAGGACAATCATTGTTGAAAAGATGTTGACTGCAAAATTTTCTGTTAATCTGAATATTCCTCTCCCGCTCTGAGCTGTGGGATGCAGGCAGAAACCTCTCCCATCTGTTCTGGAGGGATCTGTGCAAGCTGCAAGTAGGACCCTGCTGGAGATGATGGATGGCCCAGCACATGTCCCTTACTGCTGTAGGATTGCACTGCCAAGACAGGTTGCACCAGAGAGTAAATCTGTGCCCAGGACCACATGGTCAGCCTGGTGCTGCCAGAGGGGTCACACTGACTCCCAGTGTCACCAGTTCCACTGGTGGGCTTTAACCACAAAGCTCTCAGCTACTTGTGAGCTTTGGGAACCCTTGATGGAGCACATCGTGGGCTGTTGAGCCTTCTCATTACCAAACTCGTGCCAGATTGAAGCACAATGGGAGAAAAACACTCCAGCTTCACATGTAAAATTATGGGCTTGGAGTTGGCCATTACTATTAGGAAATGAGATCATAAATTAACCCCATTACACAGCCTAGATAGGTGCTGAATTCATAGTAACAGATGAAAAAGTTAATTAAGTGTTGGGAAGTTTTAGGAATAGAGAAACGTTATTACCTGACTCTGATATAACAGCACAAATCCATGACACACCTGTATCTTGAATAGTATGTGCAGTTCTCAAACAAATTATAACAGATGAGAGGATCACAGAAAATGAGGAATCTTCAAACTTCAGGAATTGAGAGCAGATTTATACAGTTGTATAAAATGAATGCTGTGGGTAAAATGAGTGGGATCAATTGTTCCCTGTTTATTTCAATGCAAAAATGATGGAATATCAAAGCAGTTGGCAAACCCAAAAAAACAAAATTTTTTTTAGAGGAAACACAGTCAAGCTGTAGGACTTGCCAACAGACTGCTGTGAATGCTGAAAATTCACATCAAGGATAGACCGGACAATTTCATGGAAAAGCAATCCCATTTATGTTACTAAAAAAAAAAAAAAAAAGCCAAACAAAAAAACCCCACAGACAGTTATAACTTCTAGAGCCATAAATTGTTGGATTTTGGAAGAGCAACCTGGGGAAGTGTCAGTATGTGCTTAGCACAGTCTGCTCTGCTTGCTCTCTGCCAGACCATGCTCCTCTAGTTACTCATTCAAGAGAGGAACATTTGTACTTCAACACCTTCACATCCTCATGCATCTCCCTGACATGGGAGATGAGGTTTATTCCCCTCCAGTCAAGCATCCAGGTTTTCCATATTCAAGGTAAGTGCCTTGCCCTTCAAAACTGCTGTACCCAAGGTGGGTACCAGTCTCATCTTCAACTGTTCTCTTCCAGCAGAGCACAGAAATCCCGTTGCTTTAAACCTGGCGTGGTGCCACGTGCCAGAACAGGCACTTCTGAGCATATGTGTGACTGGAGTTTTGAAGAAGCTCCAAGACAAACCCAGAGATGCCTTCAATGTTAGATGCCAAAGAACCAATCCAAGAGCTCAAGCTGTTGAGCTCGGCGACAAGGAGATGGAAAGAGATGATACGATCACAGAACAATAATACCCCTGAATGAAGAAATACCAGATATTACGAGGCTTTGTAGCTGAAAATGGAAAAGCACAAGACGACATGAAAGACAGGGAAATTCCAATCAGAAATAAGGTACAAATTTTTAACAGGGATTAGAAACCACTGGAACAATCTACCAAAGAGAAGTGGTAGATTTTCCATCTCTCAGCATCTTCAAACCAAAAGAGGATGTCTTCCTGCAACACAATATACCATGCTCAATGCAGGACATCTAAATGTGATTCAAGGGCTTCAGATATTCCAAAACTCAAATTATCTAATTGTCCCTTCAGACATTTATCTTTACCAGCTTTAACTCCTGCAGAAGTCTTTTTTTTTTTGCATACAGAGCAACTACAGACTGAGTTGAGAGCTCCAAGGTATGGACAGAGCTAGATTTAGTAAACTCCCCATAAAAATAGCTCAAAGTGAAGCTTTCAAAGACCAACCTATCAAAAAGTAGATGCAATTAAACACTAGAACATTACACTGGCAAAGCAGTTTACAGACACAGAAACACAGTTAATATTCCTCTAATGCCCACAGCTCTAGAGCCATTTGTCCCCACCACTTTTACAGAGATCTGGAGAACTGCAATTCCATGTCCTGTATTAATTTCCAATGCAAATGGGAAAAATAGAGATGCTTTATACATGGTCAGGAAACCACTTCCCACCTCTTGCTTTCATGCCACTAACCAACACAAGTGCCTTCCCTCAAAAGGGTGGTGCCACAACTTGCTTCTACTCTGTCTCCTTATACATTTCACAGCACTTATGTTTTTCCATTGCAGATGTCACCACAAAACATGTAGCTTTCAAACCACACCAGAGCAGCAGCACCACCTAAGAATATCTCTTGTGCTCACCTTAGAGAAGGCTTCATGCTGTTCAGGCTAAAGGAGTTAGTGTAATTATATCTATAGTAAAGGTCTGTGATGAATTATGCAGTCCTGGTATCTCCAGATGAATCGCACCAATGGAACTCAAGGATGTGGTGTTAGAGTCAAGCTTGGAAATGGAAAATGCATGCTCCAGTGTTTTAAAGGTTTAATGCAGCCAAGATTTCAGAATTTCAGGTATATTATTTTTAATCTTTGTTTAAGCCTGGATTTGGGGAGGGGATTGGTTATGGTATTTAGATTATTATTTTTGCTGTAACAGGGTTATTCTTTTCAGTAACTGTTAAGTCACCACAGCTTGTTGCCTTTTCAGTTCAGGAATGAGTTAAGCATCACAGATAGGGAAATATTATTATAACCATTTTACAGCCCATTTTGGCCAAGAATGGGACTGGGAATGCTGATTCTCAGTCACCTGCTTTCACAAGTAAGCTAATAAATGAGGTAGAAAGCTAATAAATGAAGGCCCCGTGTACATTAACCCTCATATAATAGTACTTATCCTATGCTTGTGTTATATGCAGGAGGTCAGAGGAGATGAACAGAGCAGCCCCTTCTGGCCATAAGGCCAAGGAACCTATATTTAAACATGAGGCAACATTCAATAACCAGCAGCAGCTTTGATTAACTGTTCTGCAAGACTGAAAGCAACACAAGCAGAACTAACGTGCACAGTGGGCAAAAAAGACATCAAAAGCACAACTCATGATGGCAAGTTTTTAGTGCAGAAATACTGGATGGTTACCTTGGCTGTACAGTTCCTGCTGACCCTTTTGGAGTAGTTCATCATGTCCCCAGAACATTTTGGCTTGGGCTCTTACAGAAAGGCAGTGACAGCTGGGCACTGTAGCTTCCTTCAAGTCTCTAGCTAACCCCAGTCTATACCTCTTAAATATATAAACACATATACATACATAAACAAATACTACATACGAGCTGCTATGAGGCAACTAACATTTTTAAACTTGCAAACAAACTTAGTATAAGGTCTATAAAACAGCTCTGCTTTTTCTGGTATTGATTTTGCTTATTTTGAAGTTAAGCATATCCATAAATATGCTCTATGGTCCCTCGAGGTAAGTCTCATAAGGTATTTAAAAAGGAAAAAAAAGGACAAGGAGGAATTTTTTGGCAGCAATTACCATCTCAGATAACCTGCCTGGTGTTGGGAAAGTGTGCCAGCAATCTGCTCAGAAATAGCTTTCATTTGGGCTGTTTATTTTCATATGCTTTGTCTGACACTTTACTGCTGTGGCTGGGTACTTAACTGTCAGCTTCCATTAAATGCTTTGTCAGTTGTTTCCACTCCAGGCAGAAACCAAAATTATTATCTCCCATTATTCATTAAAGTCCACCCACTGGCAGGAAGCAAGCAGGATGACAAAGGAAATCATCCTTGTGCCAAATGGTGAGATTTCCCCAGGCTCTTTTGCTCCAGTGCTCCTCTGGTTCCTTGTCCCTTCCTCTTCTTGACTGCCCCAGTCATCTGCCTTGTTTCTGTCAAATAAATGGGGAACTTGAGGGCAGCTGTTCCACTTTAAAGCAAAGTTGGGGGGACTGATCTTCTCTGCAGCAGCTCAAAAAATTGGGATATTCTGAAAGAGAATCATGTTTGCTTCAAACTAGTTTGGACTGTCACAGCATAACCATATGGGCGAGCATCCCTTCCTATGGCAAGATAGGTATGAAATATGAATGGGATGTTAACAAAATAGCTTTGGGAGTATCTATTACATGATTTCTTGTTTTGCTGTTTTATGGTGTGTGGATGGTTTAATTTTTAAAATTATTTAAACCAAGTTTTCCAAGTTCCGATACATAAAGAGAAAGAAAAGGGGGTTAAGCAGTTCCAGAAAAGGCAAAATGTCATTTCAGGCCAAGGAAAACATTTTAAGATGACCCAGACAGATTGTCCTCCTTCCAAATTTGATCCTATCTAACTCAAAGTCGCTGTCTCCCCAACACTCTAGTTCACCCTTTGAACCAGAGAATCCACTACATGCATTGCTCTAATTATGGTTTGGTTTCTTTTAATAAGCAGATGTGGAACAGTATAATCATAGCCCCAGGCTACTGAAATCGTGGACTCCAGCCTGGATCTGGACCTCACAAAAATCTGCCCCATGCCTTGCCAAGGTCCCAGACGTGACGTCTCACACATTCCTGAGGGAGATCCTATGGTTTTTACCACTCTTTCTGGGGTGTGCACCACCAAGCTGGCCCAGCACAGGTAAAGCCAGTGTACAGCTCCCTTCTGACTATCCCCTGGTAAGGATTAGCAGATCTCAATAAAATTACCCAGTTAGTCTTTATTAAAAATTGAAATGCTTTTGCTCAAGACTGCAAAGTGTTCACCTTTCGGGCAACAAAAGCCTCCCTCTCCCAACAAAACCAAATGCTCCTCAACAGTTCTCTATTGCTGTTCTTCTTCCCAAAGAAAAACATTCTGTCTTAACATATTTGTTCCCACTCATGCTCCTGGGGTTTTCAATGAGAGTCTTGAAGCTGTCCAAGCAGCTCATAAACCGGAGCCCCTTTCTGATTCAAGTGTGCCCTCCTGTTCAGATTTTGGGAAACGGGATGATTAATTGATTTCCATCATCAGACTCCCCATAAGTCACAAGCCAAGCTGCTATTTAAAGTTTCCATTGACAAAGATTTCATTATAAGAAGCCATAATTTTTAACCAGCGCTGTGCAAACGTTTTTAGTCTTCAACCTGAATTAGGCCCATATGTTACAGAAAAACACAGTGAGGGCAAGTTGAGGGGGTGAAGTGGTGAGGGGAAGGGAAGGGAGCAACTGGTCTATCTCAGTGGCTGAACAAACTTCCACCCACATCACAGCATAAAGGGGCTCAGAATTGGTCGTCTTAACCCTTATCTAAACAAAATAAATCAAAAATACAATTTTCCGACTGGCGCTGAAGGATTTGTTTTCTTAGCCAAAAAGCAATTTTAAACTCCCTTGCTGAGTAAGCTCTGCCCAGATCCTGAACTCCACTGAGAGCTCCTGGAGTCCAAGGGGGTATCGCTTAATCCACCAGCTCGTGTTCTTCTGCTGGGATAGAAACATCCTCAAACAGCACCTGCCACAGGATGCAGATGAAAGCACAGCTAACTGTTGTGTGTAACCCTGATGACTGGGAGACCCTTCCTCCAGAGAGCTTGACAAGGCAGTTGAAAAGACAGGAAAAATGGGAGAGGCAGTGCTGCAATCATTATTTCAGAGTTAGACAGGCAGGGTGTATTCCAGCAAATGAAACAGTTCACTTTTAATAACAAGAGAGCTCCACAACCTGCCAAGATCATCTACATTGTTTAAAATGACAGCATAGTCAATGGCCATGAACAAGAGACTACCAGTAATAACAATTTTGTTATGGCCACCCTGCTGAACTGGCTTTAGCAGGGAAAGGATGGACATAAGGATGCAAAGCACCTTCAAACCAACCTGTTTTATTTAGCTGCCTTGACAGAGTCTTCAGCAGAGCAGAGGCTTCATCTGCACTGTAGCTCCAAAATAGAGACGAGAGCATCCCCTGCATGATAAATGCATCACAAAAAGACCTCTTCCTTACCATCACATGTGCTCAAGCTCCTCAGCAATGTCAGTTCTGTTGTTGCTTAATAGGATGGGAATCCTCTAGGTGACAGGGCTGGGGAGCAGCAAGATCTCTGTGAAGATGAACCAGAAGTTCAAGGTGGTATTTTATGAAGTTTACACTAAGCCGTGTGATTGTGTGATATTGCCAAGCCAAAAACTACTGGATACAGAGATAGAAGGTGACTCAGTCTCAGTCTCTCATTCTCTGTGACTTGCAGTATGGTCTTGGATAAGTCACTGCAACTTGGTTTTGTCCCCTGCAAAACAGGGTTAAATGTTATCAACCTACCTAAAATGTTCTCTGAGAGGTGTAAACAGAACCTGACATACAAGTGCTATCTAGTAATGCTCTTGCAGCTTGTTATCTAGAATGCCAGAGCAGCCCCTTGGCACAGTGGTGTCACAGAGAATGGCTGCTGCACTCAATAACTTGGGAAAGCCAGCCAAATATCACATTCATATCACGGCTGTTTCCAGCATGACAGAACTATGGCAACAACACAAGTCCTGCTAGGATCTGAAAGGGCCAGAGGTTCATTTGAAATTTTCCCAGATAAAGAAAAATATTTAGCAGTTATTGAACACAAAAAGCAATTTTTCTTCTCTGCCTCTTGAATGAAAAATTTAGTCAGAGCCCCAGGTCTTTCTTTATTTTCTTTATTCCCTTATAGCTGAGTCCAGGCCAGCTGGAAACCCTGGTTCTAGCACAGATTCCTTCGCTTTGAGGAATTCGTCTCGATTCAGATTGGATTGGTCAAGACGATGTTGCAGTAAGGCAGAGGAAGACCAAGAGTAATATCCTGTATCTGACTTGTTTTCTCCCCTTGCTGGGACCTTGTAGCCTGCACACTTAGTTCCTGTCCTAGCAGCCTCTCACCTGTTGCCAAAAACTTAGTTGTTCTTATTTTGGTTCTGTCATAATAGTGATATATTTGATGATGTCACAAAAATGTCATCAGCTTCAGGGGCCTTGGTGTTCTGGATAAAGTCAAGCACATTAGACAACAGAAGACCAGAGAGTTTTGGGTACCCTCAGGACTTCAAAGAGCATGAAAGATGGAGAAATGGCATTGTTCACTAACAGGTTTTGAAAAGAAACTTCTGGTTTACGCCTTTCAGGTTTCAGAAAAAGGAGTAAATCCACAGTCTAAGCCAGAAGAAACTATTTACCTAACACAGATTGTTAAAGACCTTCCAATCCTCTTGCAGTGACTTCAATGCCTTGTGCTCATGTAGACCATTATTTTTAGCATGACCCATAGAATGGTTACAAAGAGCAAAGAGATGGAAAATCCCACATTTGCATCCACAGCTGTTGCTAATGATTAATCACCCCTATAGCAAAAAATGTGACCATTGTTTCTTGTCAAGATGTGAGTTCAGGTGCTTTTGCTACCAAGTTTTGTTATATCTGTGTAGTTGACCACGAGATGTTCCCTTTTGCTCTTTATCTCTATGAAGATAAATCATCTGGTGTAAACAAACCAAAACAACCTTTCTTTTCACAAAATTACCAGACGAAACTCTTAAGTCTTCCATTGCACTACATTTTCTTTGGCCCTTAAATTATTTCTGTGCTACTTTGTGCACCTTAAAATCAAATGTGTGCCTGAAATGGGATCTCCTGTCTCGTAACAAGGTACAAGGCACTGTGCAGATGCATATCTTGGGGATATTCAGCCCAAGGCTGGTCAGTTCACACTCCATTTCATGGTTTACATGTGGATCTCTGGTCTCCAAATCATGCTAAAACTTTCCTTCAGGTTTCTCTTGAGTTGTAGTTCATGAGCAGTTTCCTCAAAGGCACATCTGAGCCCAAGGTGCAGCAGCCTGACCTCAGCAGACTCTGTGGTGATACCTAAGTCTTGGGAATTGCAGTCAGCCAGCAGCAAGAGGTGAATTCAGCCAAACTTTTCAATTCTGGAGGCTGACCTTACAGGACAAATCTCCACAGAGCTGTTTTCGCATCTCCGGCGCTGGCACACAGACACGTAATGTAGTATATGCCCTTCCCTATGGGACACTCCTCCATGAGTTCATTCCTGGCTTAGTTGGAGGAGCTGGATTTTACATTATTAGGTATTGAGTTGCAACATGAAATTACCAAAATGTAAAACATGGGAAAACGTACTGTAAATCACTTATTGGCAGGTCTCTCACCTCTTTACAAGTGCACAACTGGATACATATGAGTCTTTTGGAATTTCCAAATTAGAGCCCAGAAGACCTTCCCGAAGAAAGGCATTTTCTACTGGCACCAAAACAATTTTATCTGAGCTAAACAACAGAGTTAATGTTTTAGCATTCACACGGCCATTTGCAGGCTACAAATCCAAACTTAATTTCACCTCCTTCTTGCACTGTAGCTCTATTATTACTGCTTTTTTTAATGAATGTTATTTTTCTTGTAACCCTCCTGCTTGGGTTTTTCAAAAGAAATATACAGAGACCCAAGGGACTGACAGTGAGAATGCAGAACCTTTCACCTTCAGGTGAAAACACTGATATCTTTAATGGCCTTATCAAGAAGTCAATTTACCTAAACAGACTAAACATATGTTTTTACTACTGTGACCCCCAGCTCTTTTGTCCCGACCACTTGTGACCCTCAGCCTGTTGTGACAAAGCATGTTCTGATGTGAGGAAGGAGTGATTAAGACATTAAACTGGGAATCAGACTTCTGGGATTTATTCCAGCCTCTGTCACAGTCTACCTGTGTGCAAGTCATTTAATCCTTCTCTGCCTCAGTTTCCCATCTGAAGGAATAAATAAAACTACTTTATTTTTCACTTCCTTGTCATTCTTGTCTGCAGGGCCAGAAAGATCCTCATCCCTGGAAAAGTTCAGCGCCAGGTTGGAAGGGGCTTGGAGCAACATGCTCTAGGGGAAGGCGTCCCTGCCCATGGCACAGGGTTGGAAGTAGATGAACTTTCAGGTCCCTTCCAGCCCAAACCATTCTATGATTCTATAAAAGACTTGCCAGCTGAGCCACGGAAAAGCTGAGCACAGACTGCATTATATGCTTGTGTCTGAGTGTCCAAAGGATTGGATCGTGCCTTTGATTAGCTCAGGCTTTCAGATGGGCAGGGAAGAGGCATATTTCTTGTTTCAGAATTTGTCCACGACATGTTATTGTGCTTTGTCTGTGAAGACTGGGTCACAAACAGAAGAGTAGTTCCTGAGAAAAAGGAAGGTTTTGATTAGGATCAGAAGCTCTAGACTAAGGATTCAGAAAGCAGAAGTAAATACATAACCTGTACCCATAATGTCCATCTGATGACTGATCCCAAAATGCACCTTGACCTGCAGTCCCACCATGACAACTGTTGATTAAAGACTTCAGGGAGACTCCACCAACAGCCAGTAGTTCACATGCACATAAGGAGCAGTTTTGCACCCTAAACCAAAACAACACCTCCATCTGCAAGTTCATTCACCACTTCAGAGGATAGGTCATAGCAGGACACACTGCAATGTTCGCCTGAAATAAGGAGTGAAGGGGTCACCAGGAAAACCTCCCAAAAGCCAGAGCACAGTTTATCCTTTCATGTGCAAAGGCTGCAGCTCAGAATTGGTGAGACATAACAGATTTCTCAAATGCAAGTTCTGCCATGTGTGGAGACAGGGTTTAAAAGCCCCATCTGGCACAGCACACTGCAAGTGTCTGTGTTGGTAAGGGCACTTCATAGCCCTTGGAAAGGAGATGGAACTAGAGCCTCCCACATCTTCGCTTATCTGGACATCAGTTTAATTTTTCTCTACTTCTCATACTTTTAGACTGTGGAGTTGTTGGCACAAGTGTGAGTTGTTGCACTCCTGTTTTCTGCTCTTCATGTGTCAAAGATCCGTCATGAAAACACTTTTTCAGTGCTTACATCCTTGAGGTGGGGGGGCAGCCTGCAAAATAACAATGAACACAGCCTGATGCACAGCCTGATGGAAGGGTATCCACTATCACAGTCCGCACCTTTCAATTCTGATTGTCCCCAATAGCTACTAATTTTAAACNAACTAGTAGACTTCTTTAAAGAAAAAAGGTTATTTAAATTAAAAGGAGTTGCTAGATATCCGCATAGAGCTGGTTGCTTTCTTGCTGCTGCTGTGACCAGCTATTTTCCCCGAGAGAGACACATCTGGCCTTGCAGAGAGCACATTAGATCCCCTGGATTAGCAGGTCTTTCCATGGATAACTTGACGTGAGGTTGGTGTCCCAGAGGAGCTCCCAGATCACAGCACTCATTATGGAGAACACTGCACTTTAGTGCTCAACTTGGATGATGCTTCGACAGATAAAATACAAAGTTATCCATAAACCATCAAATGTTTCAGACCTTTCAGAATACTATTTGCTGATTCCCTCGGAAATTTATTAGCTCTACCAATATTTTCTTTCTTAGTTTTGTAAAGCAAGTTCCAAGTCAGCTAGTACTGACTATGCAGAGCCCTGAAACCACATGTTTATTTTCCTAAGNAAAGAGTTTAGAAGGGTAACTCGTATCCTTAGGGGCCACTGTACAGTGATTTGCTACTGCATTCCACACTGATACAGAAGAGCTCTGTGTTTTATACCAGAGGGAAATCCTTGTGATACAGCTGTCCAGCAGCCAACAAGAGTACAGATACCTTCAAAAATATAACCCTGATTAAAAAAAAAAAGAATATCTGAAAAAGCAGAAAACATCCTTTCTGAGAAAAATCACTTTGAACAACGTGATGGCTTTGGGCATTGCAAGATCTGTATTGTGATACCCCAGTGAACATCAACAAAGTCATTTCATCCCAGACATAGTTCTGTTTGTTTTAATTAGATCACCATTTCTATCTTAAAATGCTGAATGGTAACAACAATTTTTGGGAGTACGATGCAATGGCTGCCTTGTCTTTTTGCAGTTAACATTTAGCCTCAGGCTTTCAGTTTTCACAACTTCATGTCGCTTCACTGACATGAAGAGGCTTTGGTCAATTTACACTGGAGAATGGAGAGACTGTTACTCATTTATCTCTTAAAATAGTGAGTACACAGCTGCACAACCTGAAGAATTAGGTCAGTATGTTGCTATGTCTGTCCTGGAAGGAGAAATTCAGAGCAAACAAGGTAGATTTCAGGAGAGAGCCTGGAATGTGTGAAGAGTTAGCAAAACTGACTTAGACTCAATAGCAAAAATAAGTAATTTTGCAAATCTCTAAACCACAATGGTTGGACTAGGGCCCTTGTCATACAATTCTTGGGCATGTGAACAATCCCTTTTTCACTTGAGTTCATTTCATTAGCTTCTCTCAGCTACATAAATACTCAT
>WEIV01005656.1:4352-126966 GCA_013390005.1 Calyptomena viridis | reverse complement strand
TCAAAGACTATAAGGTATCTCCAAAGAGCTTTGCAAAGACTGTCATAGGAAATACACACACACAAAGGTATTTCTGTCCCAGAGGTGTCAGACACACCAGCTAATAAACTCTTATTCTTACAAAGAGAAACAAATGGAGAGACCTGATCTCTAAGTACAGTTTTGTTGCACCAAGTACATGTTGCTGCGAGTAATATCAAGGTCTGCAAAGGGCAAGAAAACAAGACTTGGTAAAGTAGAATAGACAATGGATTGGGGTTTTTTTCATTGCTTGTTAAGTACAGTGACAGAAACATATAAAAATATTTTTATGGAACAAAAGGACAAGGACACCTGGAGTACTGAGAACCCTGACCCACTGATTCCCTTGACAGGACTTGAGTCCAACATTGAAGAATTTATTCCAGTGAAAAGGACATATTTTATCCAGAGCTAGGAGTCACAGAAACCCTCAGCAGGATAAGGAAATTCTAGTAACATCCAAACCAACTTGCTCTCCAAGATCCTGTGTGTGTACAGGCTTGTTGTACATGAGTACATGAATGTTAAGATTGTGTTTTCTGGGGAAAGGGAGAAACCTTTTACATTGTAACATAAATGTAATGAAATGTAATATAATACATATAAATGTGAAAGTAATCTCTGCTGTGAATTTCTTGCACAGAACAGCATCTTACCATTCATACATTCAGATACATATGCAGTATATATACATTCACATACATAAACATGCTGTATTATTTAACTTAAAGCATAAACATGTGCTTAAAAGAGACAAGTCTGACGGCCCAGAGACCTAAACTTTCCATTAACAGCCTTCCATCTCTATTACCTTGTCTCACTGGATTTCCTTCTGTGTCCCAGTGAGAATGGCATTTGCAGCAGAACAAGCAGAAGAACACTAAGATTTACATAAAGACTGTGCTTGATGTTCCAAGATGCAGCCATGCCATCAGCCAAGGGATGGTTTTCTCATACAGGAGGAATCCCAGCTGTAATCATCAGCCTTTTCACAACAGATTCCTGGGAGTCTTTTCCTTCCTTCACTAGCAATTTGTCCAGCTCAGAGATTTACATGAAAGATTTAAACTAAATTTTGAACCTCATGTGGAAGCGTGTAGCATGATCTGGAATATCAAAGGGTATCTCCTTTTCCCCAGCCAAAATGCCATCTATAAGAAGGCCATGTACAATGTTTACCAGTATAATTTCTTGTTCTTCATCCCATTTACCTCAAGTGCCTTCAGGAAAATTAATAAAAACAGTACTTTTAGCATTTTAGGAAGGGCTATGCTAACTAATACAGGGGTCCTGTTAGTGGATTCTGCTCCACTGAGTTTCATTGTCAGGACTGAAAACTGAATTGCACTGTCAGGACTGAAACTAGATCACTAGCCTTGACATTAACTATGAGTTAATAGACTGCTTACAAAGAGCAGAATGGAATGCAGCAGCTGTAAATTAGTAATGCAGTAATGCAGGAATAAAGTGAGAACTGGAAGTGAGACGTGGGTCATCTGGAATGATTCATACTGCAAATAATAAAAATGTTACTCTTTAGCCACATGGATGAGAGAACAATGGAATCATAGTATATCCTGGGTTGGGAGGGACCCACAAGGATCACTGAAGTCCAACCCCTGGCCCTGCATAGGACAACTCCAAGAATTCCACCATGTGCCTGAAACCATTGTCCAAGCACTTCTTGAGCTCTGGATGGATGAAGTAGAGACAATATGAGGTACATACAGGTCTGAGAATGACAGAAAAAGTTAGGATTTTCCTTTTCTTTTCAATGATGATGATGAAGATCATTCCTGGACTCCATGACAGCAAAAGAAGCCCAGACAAAGGCACATCCATTGTGAGTGACATCAAAATCTCACCTGGGCCTTGTACCTGACAGCCTGGCAAAAGGTTGGAGACTTTAGCAAGTTTGGGATTCTGCAGGTTTTCCTACAGACTTTCGGTACATGTTCATTTTTGACACAAAGGTCAGTCTGTTTGCCAGATGTCAAGCCCTTCCTGCAAAGTATGGGGGCCAAAAGAGCAGTTCACATAAAGGTTGTCAGATTTTTTTTATGCATTTTTTTCTGATTTTAGCTGACATTTTCTAAAATGAATTCAGCCTGAGGCAGACACTCAGCATGAAGAATTTAAATCCAAATGGTTACAGCTTGGCAAAGCTCTGAGCAACTGAAAACAGAGTCTTGTAATGGGAAGTGTCAGACAACCTCAATAATAGGGAATCAGCCCCGTCTGTAGTGTGCATTGGAATACACTGATGATGGATGATATCAGACTTGAAATTTCACAGTTAAATAGCTGCAGTACCATTAATCCTCCTGGCAAAGAAGGTCGGTGTTAGAGTCCATCTGGTCTGTATGTACAACATAAAACTATGCCCATCAAAACAAAATGAATTAAGAATGGAATTCTTTGTTAAAGCAAGGAGCAAAATTTGGGCACTAGTGATTGACTTGACACCACATACTTTGGTTCAATGATCAGTACGAGGTGTGGCACCTTCCACATAGATACAAGGTGCTGAGTTCTGGATAATTTTTTCTATTAAGTGAATATTTGTTATGATTTACTTCTTAATTAATTGGGTTCAGCTTCCATCTGGACATTTCTATGAATGAATTTCAGAGGCCTAAATAGGCAAGGATAAGATGTTTCAGGGTTGAATGGAAGAGCATCAAGAGGAACAGAACCTTAAATATGTGCACCTGGATATTTGTACTGGAAGTCAATATTTCAATGAAGTAGGCAGGAATAGTGCCATGTGACTGGCTTGACCAACACATCTCAAATTCTTTTATTCATGAATAACCCAGCAGGCAAAAAAGTTCATAATGATATTTGTCCAAGCAAGTATGGCATAGGAAACTGCACTTACCCCAGAGCTATTCTTTCAGCAGGAAGAAAAGGGTTACATTTGAAAAAATTATTTGTGGTGAACTATTCCATTAGTTGGAACAATCATAATTCCATCCTGATTTTTATGTAGCATACATAAGAAAATTCTCCTTTCCATATTGTATCTTCACTTAATTTGCTGTGGGTGGAAACAATTAAACATTGCTTTTAATGAATCTGATTATCTGACAAATGCAGATCTTAGCCAATGTTTTCTACACGGATGCTGCAAATGAAAGCAAAGCTCACGGTGAGCTTGAAGGATGAAAGTGAACTTGAATAATGAAAAATATTTTTCAATTTATGCATGAATGCTCTGTGGGCAAAACCAGAAATACAAGGAGTAGCACTATGCTGAGTGAGGCTCATCCTTGTTAGAAGAGTTTTGTTACTTTGTGGAATACGGAATATAAGGACTTAAATTAGCATCAGTTTGCAGCATTTTTCATAGAATCATAGAATATTTTGGGTTGGATGGGATCTTTAAAGTTCATTGAGTTCCAATCCCCCTTCCATGGGCAGGGACACTTTCCACCAGACCAGGTTGTTCAAAGCCCCATTGAACCTGGCCTTGAGCACTTCTAGGGATGGGGGATTTAATTTCTGAGTTCTCTAGAGAAGGCTTGAGTGAAAAAGTTTAGACAAAAATACCTTTGCCTTGTGCTGGCACCAGCAACATTGGGAGAGTGCAAGAGCATTTCTACAGCTTATGGCCCCATGTGGGACCAGAATTGAGGACTCAAGTGCTACAAAGATCCGAGCAGCAACGTGAGGAGAAAGAGACATGGGTAGAGAAAAATGAAACTCAAAAAGATACTTAATCTCTGGAGAAGATGGTTGTATTCTTTCACTCGACTCAATGAAACAACAAAATGGGGAACACTTGGATGGCACAGTCAGGAAGAGCAGCATCCCTGGCCTCCATGGGGTCTGAATACCCAGGGACTGAGGAGTGGGGTAACTCAGCCAACTGTGCAGGTTCAGCTTGCAGACACTCATGCAAAATCACTGCTTTAGCTTTGGTTTGTGTGGCCTTATCTCCTTCTGAGTTTTGGTTTCCTATAAACTCCATAACTCCTAGCACATACAGACAAAGCCAATGTGTTCTGCCTGGTTTTAGGCTGAAATCCCTGTGTTTCAAACAGTGCTCATCTGTAACCATAAACCAGCCCAGCTGGACTCAAAACTTGGCCTGCAGCTCTTTAAAAAACAAAAAAAAAAATTTTTCATCATAGCAGAACCACACCAGGTCACAATGGGTTCATTCCAATGGGAAGCAGCATGTCCATTTCCTTGGCACTAAGTATTTCCAGCAGAGTCTGCTTGAGACAAAGGTACAACAGGTTTTCACTGGACACAAGGTTGGATACAGTTGCAATTTGGGATAATCTCCATATTCGAGGGTAGAATTACCCCGTTTCTTCTGCACAAACCTGGATGTCTAGAAGGGAGGAATCAAGCTGATGCAACTGCTTGTTAATGCCAAAGATTCATTCTTTCCCCCACTTTTCACTCCCTCATTCTTTACCTTTCTTATGACTGTGATGACAATGCCTCTGGATGAAAAACCTTGCAAATTAAAAAACGTGCAGATGTAATGTAGTTTTATTTGGTAATATACTGACTTCACAACCTCCTTCATGAGTATTGGCTCTGAGAAACAAATCTTACAAGTAGGGGGATGGAGGGCTTTATCAGATTTTTTTCTTCCTTTTTTCCTATATTTTAGCAGTGATTGGCATAGCAAAGAAGAACAGAAGCAAAAAGCATGATTGAAAGCCCAGATTTCCTGGTGTGGGTGCCCAGGTAGACTCCTGAATCAATCTTTACACATGTAAATGAGTAACATGTTTATCCAACATACTCAATGCCCACTGGTCATGGGCATCACTGGGATGCTCTGCACTTTGAAAAAGTCAGGTGTCTTTCCTTGGGCTCTGCTTTAGTCTAATGTGTGTATATATCAACAACAGAATTAAATTCTAGTCATTCTGGGCTCTCTCCTGTAGTTAATAACAGTTCAACTAAGCCACTTCAGGTATTTGTCATTATCTGGGATAGATTCCACCCTAAAAGTCTATTTATTTGCTCTGACTATGAAGAGATTCTACACATCCAGGTTACACATAGACACAGATCATATGTCAGATGCAGCCCATCATAAATAAGTTTAAACAGAGCTCGAAGGGAAGAATTCATCTGATCAAGTGCAGACAGCTGCAATATTGACAACTACATTTACCCTCCTTTTGTATTCAGTACAAAGAAAGAGGTGTCTTTGGGGTACAATTTATATAATACTAAAACAGACAAAATAGGTCCCATTATCATTCCCTGAAATGGTCTGTTTGTCTGCACTGGCTCGAAGGAGAGTCTGTGACAATGAGCTGAGGTGTGAATGTTGGGTGGGATGAACTCCACACTTAAAGTTCATCTACAGTCCATTTTGGCTGGAATAAGGAACCAGAAGTAGCTAAAAATTAGAAAGCTCATGATATGACCAAACCTGAGCACTGTGGGACAACAAAACTCTACAAGATTTCTTTCGGAAAACACAGGTGCCTGTGAACTTACTCAGCACAAACCCCTCTACTTATGCAGTAGTATCATCTTACTGTGGGATAAGTACACAACCATTAGCTAAACTAATAAAACAAACTCATCTGATATTTTGTAAGGCAGGTAAGAATGTGCAGTTGTTGTAGCTGTAACAAGGAATAAACCAATAATAGCTGATTCTGTATGATATGAATCTGAGGAAATTAATCCGGTTAGAAGTGATTTAAAACATTAGAGCCCCAAATCCTCATGGGACCATAGTATTAGGCAATTCCTTAGCAGAATGCACATCACCCAAAGCTTATGAAAATATTTTCAGAAAGAGCCACAGGAAGTGTTACATCATTGGAGACAGCACAGAATGCAACAAGTCAGGAAATGTGACTCTCATCTCAGCCTGCTACCTGTGTCCTGCCTGCCTGAATCCAGTCAATTTGTCTCCTGTTCCTCTTCCACTCTTTGCTTGCCTTGCCTATGAAGGACTGTGAGCTCCTCTCTCATGTTTAGAGCTGTGCCCTGTGTCACAGCTAAGCTCTCATAAAAATGATGGGACTGAGGATCAACATGATTGACCATCTGTTCTCCTCTAAACTCCCTCAGAATGTTATTATTATCTTAGGTGGTCAAAACATACACTAGGGACACACTGAAGGTGTTCTAATTCTTATACTCACAGGAGATGCATATTGTGACAGGCAAATTGGTAATAACCATGCCACAGCTGCCAAATCCTTGCAACCAGACACCTTCTTTACAATGCACTGTTGACTATTTTGCCAAATTATTTTTTCTTTTTTTTTTTTGAACCACAAGTTCCTCCCATGATGTGTTGGAATGTAGGCAAAGGCAGTTGTGTCTCCTTGTTGCAGTTTCTTAGGCAGCAGCAGGGCCAGATTTTTGGTTTCCAGGTCAATCTCTCAAATATAAGAGTCACTCTGGAGAGGCACATCTCCAGTGAAGAGCCACAATCAATTTGAATTTGACTCCCTCATTGGTAAACGCAACGTTATAATCACAGACTTGGTTTCTCAGGCAGACAACATCTGTTATGGCCAGTGGTTCACCTTCACAGAGCAGGTTTTTATCTGTCTCATCCTGAATTTAGACTACAAAGGAATTTCTATTAAGTTTAACAAACAAACCAACCAAAAATTCTACAAAGATACATGAGCTCGGAAGCCATGTATCAGAAAAAAACATGATTTCCCATCTCCTTTTCCAAATTTTCCTGTTATTTCCAATTACATCCCTTTAAGTATACAGTCTCCCTGAGCCCTTAGGTCTCCAGATGCACTGCAGATTTTGCCATGACAAAGATGTCAAACTCCTGACTCAGACTCCTGATTCAGACAAGTTTGATTACAGTGAGAATCTGGGTTCAACATTTGTCATGAAAGAAAACAGGAAAAATTAACCCAGACTTTAGTACTAAGCCTTAACACATCACAGTCTCATGACTATGGGCTTGGTTTACTCACAAAATAAGTATGTTTCAATATGCCAATGAGAAAATTGTTTCATGCATTTGTCAAGACAAATGTATAGGTGGAAACTATATGATATCTACTGAGCTCTGGTGAAATCCCAGAGTAATGTGTAACATGAAATGCTAACATTTTATTTTTGCTCTGTCTGATGGCAGGCAGACCTGTGCCAGCTTGGTACCAATGGCTCTTTCAAGGGACAAGATGAGCTTCAGCCTCAGTCTACATTACCAGGAGGAAAAGTTGTTTTCAGAGAGACATTCATGGTACCCAACTAAAGAAATTAAAAAGGCTTGAAAAAGAACCACCTATTTTTTTTCTATTTCTCCTTCTACTTCTATGGTGTGAGGGATCTCATGACCACCAGATTCAATTGTTATCTTTACAGTATTTTAAATAACATGACAGTTAAGTCTCTAAAATATGCCTTGGTCTAGACAAATGTAGCAATTTATTTATTTAAGAAATGGTAAAGAAGCAACTTAATTACAGGCTATATGCATAAAATATTCATGATACTGTGGTAGGGGGAGATAAATCATTTATCACTCAAAATTGACATAATTCAATGGTGGATAAATAGAGATAAAACATAGTTGCCTAAACTCCTTTGTAAATTTTGTACTGCTGCTAAGCACTAAGCCAATTTATCCAGGGATGAAGTAGTACTTTTTGAAGACCTTACACCAAGATTAAGGTCTTTATAATCCCATAATTAGTCATGGATGGAGGAAGAATCATAGGGTTAGAGCTAAATGTAATTGTATGTTTAATCAGAGGAAGTTTCCATAATGGTGTCCATCAACCTTAAACCAAACCCACAAAAAATCTTTTACCCACAGGTATGTCATCTTTTTATTCATCTTCCACACCTTATTCTTTACCTTTTAACTGAAAAAGAGCAGCATTCTTTCTCTCTCCTCCTCCTATTTGGAATATTTCCTTTTCATCACTTTAATTTCCTTTCAAACCAGGTGTGTCACTGCTCTAACAGTAACTTTGCTTTTGGCCTGTTCTACTCCAGTGTCCAGCCCTGTTATAAGGGGTGAAACTCGTGTTACTGGATGCAGCAATAAGGCTGCAATGACAACCTTGTGTGTTTTCCTCTTCCACTGCTGAGCCTATGGCCAAGGTTTGGTGATAAAGATGATGCTTCAGGCCTCAAGTCTGACACAACCCACAGAGAAACAGTACTGAGGACTCAGTTCTACAAAGCACTCAACCCCGTGCAGTTTGTGTATCCCATTAGAGGGCAAATTGTCTAATAAAGAACAGGATGAAATAAATTCTGGAGAGGTGACAGCTGTGCTGAAAACACATGCACAACCCTCTGAAATTATGTTTTTATCTCTATTCACTGACTGTTCAGCCACTTCCAAGGCAAAGACTTAGTCCTTTAGTACACCACTTGCTCCTATCACTTATTTAACACATTGTTGTTCTTGCAAGACTCCTGTATCTCCCATCTTTTGGATACCATCTGCATTGTGGCTGAACTCAGACAACGTTAACCATATTTAAGGAATCACTAGTCTTTCTCATCAGGGTCCTACAAGATTTGCTTTTCCCCAACTACAGCCTTTCCAGAGCCACATTAAAAATAGGCTTGGTAATACTTTTCACATTTGTAGGCTGTCACAAATGGTTAGCAGGGAAGAAGTCATTCAAACACACATGACTTTATAATTAAGGCACCTAACTCTTATAAACCCCATTTTTCACAGAAGCAGTGACTTTTAATAAAGTGCAGTGGGGCTGTGGGGGATTCTGTGGTTTCTGCGTGCAGGCCTTGTGCGAACATTTCGACCCTCAGCCCTGACCACAGAGACCACAGTCATCAGGAGGAATATTTATTTCCACTCCAGCACTTGTCTGGTCTGGTGGACAAACCCCCAAGCATGGAGAGGCTGAGGGAAGAGAATGGCAACCACTTCCCTTTGCTGGGCCTCAGCTTCTCTGTCTATAAAATTGGGATGATGATTTCTTTTTCTTCTGAAAGCTCCCTTGAGAGCAAGGGATGAACTGAGCAAGATGTCAATTTTTTGGATGGGGTCACTGAGGCATTCAGAGATGATGGTTAACACTGATGAAGTTGGAGAAAGAGCTGGAAATGAAGTCTAGGAGCTATGAATCCCATTCCTACACATGTTTGGAGTGATGAAAACCCTTTTATTCCCTGGCCTTCTGAGGAGTAGGATGCAAGAAATTAAAACCTGGAAATTAAACTGATGAAACTCTTTTATCTGGGTCAGTAAGAGGATCACACGCATGTAATAACTACACACTCAAAGTTGGAAAACTCTGATAAAATTAAGAGAGCCATTACATAATCACTAGAAAGTAATTTAACATCACTGTCAGGGATATTATTTTAAGTTCACCTGCTGAGCAAAGTCAAGGAAAATATCAGATCATCAGCATGATGACAACAGGTCATTCACAGTGTGAATCAGATCAGATGCTGCCAGTGCTGCCTGTCAGCATTTATCAACCTGTAACAGGGCACCAGTACTGCTGTGAAGGCACTTCACAGTGAGAAAATGGGATTTTGGAGAGACATAGGCCACCTCTTGCTTGCAATACCTGTCTGGCTGCAGGTCAAGGTGTCCCTCACTGTGACTCTGGCACCTCAATCCTTCTGTTGCCCAGTTCACCAACAGGTTTAAAAATCCTCACTTTTAGCTAATCCTTTGACTATTCTTGGGTACTGAAAGTGTGACTTTTGGTGGCCATTTGAACTCTTGTTGTGGGATCTCTGTGACAGGTAACAAGCCTCACAGTGAAGGGGAAAGCAATAGATTCATCATTGACACTTGCGGAGTTCTGACACTGTCTCATAATCACTTTCCTAATCAGGTGAGGGAAACACGGGTCTAGATAAAGCTGCTGCAGAGTGGGGACAAGGTTGCAGATATATGTACCCAGAGAGCAGTTATCAATGGCTCATTGTCAAAACAGAAGGCGGTGCTGGAAAACCAGAAAAGGCAGCCTGGGAGGACAGATTGATCGAGTTACATTTATTAGCCAAAAGAGAGCCTTGGTGGGATATAAGTGCTTTGAACACTGAAAAGGCTGTTACAAAGTGCACTGGCACAATCCATCCTCACCGGCAGGATAAGGAGTCTTTACATTGCTGCAAAGAAAAATTCAAACCAGATAGGAAAAAAATTTATGAGGATTGAGAACATCAGTAGACTCAAGACTGTGAAATCTCCATCCTTGGGGGTCTTTAAATTCAGGCTGGATAAACTTTTGCCAGGAAAAACAGGTTTAAGGGACCCTGCTTAAGATAGGCAGTGCTGCCATAGTCTTTCATTGTGTGTTTGAATCATGTCCTGGGGCTTGATGTGGTTCTGGCCAGGCTTTGTGCACCAGCATCCCTTGGGTATAGGCTGCTCAGTGCAGCACAAAGAGACAATCCACTCTCAAGATGCCTGAAAAATATGAGCTTATTTTATGTAAGGCAAGACCAGGGCTTTCCTAACAGAACTGGGGCTGTGTGATGCTATTGAAAGGGCAGATGGGAAAAAATCAGCAGTTGAGCATGGGGCACCAGGTCATGGGCAGACCCGAGCCTTTTCTCTGTGCTTCCCTCAAGGCCATCTCATTGGCAGATGAGCTGATGTGGATTTTCCCAAAAAAGAATGACTTTGAACTTTGCTGGGCTGCATTAGGAATGTAAGCTGGGTCTTGCCCCTACTGGGGGTGAGTGTAACACCCAGCAAAGTGAACAGCATTGGAGAGTGGGAACATAAATATACCCCAAAGAAATATGGGGAGGTTTCCATGAAATGGAAATCATAGAATCATAGAAGGGACCTCAAAGATCATCCAGTTCCAACCCCCTGCCATGGGCAGGGACACCTCCCACTAGACCAGGTTGCTTAAAGTCTCATCCAATCGGACCATGGGCACTTCCAGGGATGGGGCAGCCACAGTTTCTCTGAGCAACCTGTGCCAGGGCCTCACCACTCTAATGGTCTGGGGCTTCTCAGCAAGGGCCTTACATGGGTAATCTTGGGGTTTTAGGAATCATATGGGCCAAACTGAAGTCATTGCAAAAACGCAATGTAAAATAGATTTAAATATAAAATAGATTCATAAATGTAATTTCTTTAGTCTCTCTCAGTAAACATATGGTAGCACCAGACATCTTCAGGGAAGGTGTTTTGCAGGGATTAACAGCCAGATGGGGTTAACAGGCCACAGCTGTACTATGATCCCCAGCTCCACCCCAAATTAATGATCTTCTGAGGACATATCCTTAAATTAGAGGAAATGACAGCTTTAAATTGGCATGTGCCACACACAGTGCAGTGGCAAGCCCAACAGTTAGTATAATTTTTAATATGGCCATAGAAAACACCTTTTTATACTAATAGAATAAATCATGTTCTCAACACCTGGAGTTTACACCAGCCAACCTGTAATAACGTATTAATGCATAGCAGTTGCACATCCTGTTACAGAGCAGCAATAAAATGGTGAAAGACCCAAGGGTAAAGGTTTCAGCTCCAGTGAGCACAACTTGCTGGTGGCTGCAGATCACCCCTCCCCAACAGTGCAGCTGTATCTTCAGCACCACACAACAGCCAATGGACTTATTTTCCTTCCTAGATGTCCATGGCCTTTTTTTTTTTTCCCCTTCTTTCCTGATCATGTAAATTTCCATTCAGGAAAACACCCCTATTTCCAATTTTCCTTTAGGAGTGTGCTCTAATTATACCAACTACCAAGATTGTTTCAGGTCAGATGGGTGGCAGATACTGCCTCTGGTCCTTGCAAACACAGCGATGGTGCCAAGATGCCCCATCCCTGGAAGTGTTCAAGGCCAGGCTGGATGGGGCTTGGAGCAACCTGGTCTAGTGGAAGGTGTCCCTGCCCATGGTGGGGGTGGAAAGAGGTGGTTTTTAAGGTCCCTTCCAACCCAGACCATTCCATGATTCTACGATTCTACACACTTAGCAATGTAAGGTACTTCTGAGTGGCCTTCAAAGAGAAGTAGGTGGGCAAATGGATCATTTTCTTCCTCTCAGAGGTATTCCAAGCTGCCCATGGCATCAGGAAGACCTCAGTAAACTGGTTATGCACAGATCCAAACGGTGCTCTCCTGGAATTCTGATTTCAGCCATGAAGCTGCTGCTTCCAGGAGGAGGTGATTGTACATTTACAAAAATCATCTGTCAAGAAAGACTCAAATATTACTTCTAGTGATACATTTATTGTTCAGCACAAAATCACAGTCTGAAGAGATTAAGCCAGAGCCTGTTTTGATAACTACAGAGGGTTTCCATGAGATGACATTTTAAGTTCTTTCACTTTCTATTGTATAGAATATAAGAATTGTGTCCAAACCACAGAGGGAACTCTGAGCCAGTAACTGCTTTTATCAGGACTCAATGTCTTCCTGAGGCACTAAAATATCTGGGGCTTCCAAACCAGAAGAAACAAACTCAGCATTTGATAAAGCAGCTGCTGTGCTGGATTCATCTCTGTCTGTGGAAGAAAACCGGTTTTGCAAAGATATGGTGGTCAGCTTTTCAGTCACAGAGCTACTACAGCTTCCATACCATCATCTTTTCATTTGAATTTTGGTGCCTACAGGCCTCTCATTACTATTATTACCATTACTATTTTAAAAAGACTGGGTTCACAAATTCATTCCCATGATACAGCTATAATCAATTGAGGCACTGAGAGGCCTGGATGGGAGCCCAGGTCTCCAGAAAGCCATTTCAGTGCTTTCACCTTCCACATGTGTTTGTAAGAGGGGTAGGAAAGCATCTGCTTTCCTTAAAAAATAAATGAATCAGTAAATGTGCCAAATCCAATATGATGCAAAATCAATACAAAACCAAAGGGAGCAGCAGGTAATAAGAAAAAGCAGCAAACCTCTTATTTCTACACTTGCATTGATATCACCAATGATGCCTTTGACAAGGAGGTAAACAGGAAAAGCTGAGCTGGCTGAAAACCTGTAAGAAACAGGGAAGGAAAAGCCCATGTTTACCACATGGAAAAGGACAGAAAAAGGCAGCACAGAACTGAATGTTTTCTTCAACATTCCCCAAAAGAGGATGAGACAGGAGAGAGGGTTAAAGACATAACAACACTTAAAAAAAGACTTTAAACAAGTATTTACTGGTGTTTCTTTCTGCATGGATTTAGACTCCCTTTGTCTGCACAAGGAAAGGACAGAAAGAACCACTGGCTCACAGGCACAGCTGTAGTGGAAAACTTTGTCAGGTTTTGTCTTTTTTCTTATCCCCATACCAAATCTTTATCCAGCCTGAAAGTGGTCTGATACACCTTTGAAGAAAAACTCTCAAAGAGATGTACATATGTTTGCTGTCTCCATAGCCTGACAGCTTTCCTCCTGAAACACATTAGGATTGCTGTCCTCATAGTTATATAGACAGTCACTGTTGTTTGGATGAAACAGTTGATCAGGAACTGACAGAACAAAGGGCCATTTATTGGTTATCTAGGACTCAGTTCTGCAATCAAGAGCAATATGAAGTCATAGATAATACGATAATAAATCTCTAGACAGGTTGAGGGAGCTGTGGTTGTTCAGCCTGGAGAAGAGAAGGCTCCTGGGAGATCTCAGAGCCCCTTTCAGTGTCTAAAGGGCCTCCAAAAGAGCTGGAGAAGGACTTCGGACAAGGGCAGGCACTGACAGGAAAAGAGATAATGGCTCTACATTGACAGAGGAGAGGGTCAGATTAGATATTAGGAAGAAATTTTTGACTGTGAGTGTGGTGAGGTCCTGGCACAGGCTGCCCAGACAAGCTGTGCATGGCCCATCCTTGGAAGTGTTCAAGGCCAGGTTGGATGGGGCTTGGAGCAACCTGGGATAGTGGAAGGTGTCCCTGTCCATGGTGGGGGGTTGCAATGAGATGATCTTTGAGGTCCCTTCCAACCCAAACCATTCTGTGATTCTACAATGGAAAATGGGCAGCAGGGTCCTGCATGGTTTAGATGAAAAACTGTCAATATTAAAAAAAAAAATAAATTTAGACAGTCTAGTGCTTCTGAGCAGAACCTGTGCCTCTTGTATTGTTACTACCTTAGTTACCTGACCAGAGATTTCATACATGGCATTACCTGATGGTTGTCAAATCAAACATGGGACAAAGCAAGATAGGCTTGGTTGTCACAGGTTGTGCTGCAGAACTGGTGCTCCACACATACAACGAGGAGCCAACTGCCTTCCCCCAAACAGAAAACATCAAAAAATGTAACCTCAGACTGGATTTTATGGGTCCCACCTGACAAGAAATTCTTACTACCCTGAGAACAAGATAATGACCTGTGTGAGTAGAAAACCTGCACTCTGAGTTATGGAATGGTATAACCCATCCCACCAACTTCCAGAAAACTCCCAAGCTCTGTACTTGCAGGCTGCCAGTTGCTGATCTGGGAAATGCTCCACTGGGGCTCACTGCTTTTCCCACCTAAGGCTCAAGAATTGTCATTTAATTCAATGGAAACAAGGTTTGACTCACATTATGAATAATTTTTCTAAGGAAAAAAATTATGCCTCCTTCTCTGACATAAGTTTGCATCACTTTGAGATTCAAAACATATGAGATTTTAACTTTTTTTTTATATATATATATTACATGCAAATTGAGGGACTATCTCTGACCTTCCCAGTACAGTTGAATAGTAATGGTTTTAGTATCCATAAATTTTTGAGTGTCACTTGCTAGTAAAATGTTGGATAGGAAAAACAGGGGGAAATAGCCTATCCATATGAAAACAATAATCATGTAATATTTATTGTCTGGGATTGAAATGTTTCAAATATTCAAAGCAATAAAATGTCAGGAAAAGCTGGACTTCCTGATGTAAAAAGGCCATAAATTTCTTCCCTTGTAAGACACAAGGAGGGGGGAAAAAATCAATTTGATATTTTACGTTAAAGAAAGAAAGAGAAGAAAGAGAAGAAAGGAAGAGAAGAAAGAAAGAGAAGAAAGAGAGAAAGAGAGAGAGAGAGAGAGAGAGAAAGAAAGAAAGAAAGAAAGAAAGAAAGAAAGAAAGAAAGAAAGAAAGAAAGAAAGAAAGAAAGAAAGAAAGAAAGAAAGAAAGAAAGAAAAGAAAAAAGAAAAAAGAAAAAAACCCCACACTTAAATCCAAGTTAAAGCAGAGCAGAGCCCCCAGAGGGCACAATCCACTCACCTTTGGGAGGCTGCAGGGAGGAAATGGCAGCCAAGAGCACAACTCCTGTATTGTAAAATATAAGGACATTTCAGAATTCAAGGGAACAACGAGGTATCTCTACAGTGTCCAGCTCCAACAACGCTCTTCAACATTTAAGACCTATAAAAATATCTGCTGTTCCCCTCAATGCACAAACTGGGGGCTTATTCCCAGCCCTTTTGAGATCTCTCCTTCTCAAACCGTATTCTGCTGGACTTTAAAAAACCCTCAACAAACCACAACCAACAGAAAAAGAGCCAAAACAACTTGCAAATTCAAAAATGCCTTTTACATACAAGTCAATTTTTTTTTCAAAAATTTCAGGAAGTTTCAGAAGCTCTTAAAGATCTACAATGTGACATTAAACTTTCTGCAGGAGAAAAATGACAGCAAAGAAACCAAAATTAAGTTACTTCTCCAAAGTAAAAATCTTGTTATCTTTACAGGGATAAACTACTTCCACTGCAGAGGGAGGTATCAAAACAGGGTTACGTTTGCTTTTGGATTTGTAAAAGCAGAGCTGGTTTTTGGAATTCAGTCTTCATGAAAAATATGAATATATACATATTCAGATTTATTTCATATATAAGCATATAAATTAATACATTTTCCATACTTCTCCTGCACACCTATGAATAAAGTTTTAATAACAGGCTCTTTAAGTGCTGCATTAATTTTGTGCTGCCTTCAGGACCACCAAAGAAACCAACTAAGATGCAAAATCCCTTCAGACTGTGCACCACAACTACATACCAAGGTGCAAATAAAACAAGTTTCAACAAAATAAAAATGAATTCAACATCATCTACAAGCCCAACTTCAACACTAAAAAAGAACCTATAAAAACCAGTCACGGCAAAAACTGGGAAGGATTGGACTTTGGCCAAAAATGCTAAACTTTGGCTGCTTATACCAAATTTTATCTTCCCTACCATAACATTGGGAAGACTGTAACCTGCAAGTGTGGTCACTCCTTCTCTCACAGTCCATAGCCAAGACTTTCCTTCTTCTCACTGACAGTAGTATATACTTTGATCCCAAGGCAACATTCATTTCCTCCATAAGCCCCATTCACAGACACGAGGATACTGTCTCCTCCTTCAGAGACACCCATCCAGAGAGGTTTAACAGGGTTTTGAGCAAAAAGACACACTGACATTTAAACTCCAGAGCCCTTGTGGAATAGTTTTCACACTGCTCCCATTAACCCACGTGTGGATGGAGTGTTGGCCATTTCTCGTATGATTTTGTTGCAGAGACAACATTCACACTCTCTCTCTCCTGGACACATCAACAGAACAAGGTGGACTAGCTTAGATGGCTACACCTATTTATTTGGGTGCTGTGAATAAAAGTAACCAGCTCAGACACTGCTCAAAAATACATGTGTCCTCAAAATGTGAAAGGTTCATAACCCACTAGTCACAAACAACAGCTGCAGAAGGACAGAGAGCTGTTTACCACTGTATTGGCTCTGAAACCTGACCTCATGTAACTATTGAAATAACTATTCTTAATTATTTCACTGCTTTAAGTTCTGATGACCAAAGTGTGGAAATAATCATGATGTAATTGTCAAATAGGAAAAAAAAACTTCTCAAGTGACATGCTTCTGAGTCCTATCAGGCCAAGGTTATTTTATTCTGTCTTATCCTGGAATATTCAGAGTTGTGGTTCTTGATCTTCCAGTGGAAGAATCTGACATATTTTTCCTCTTGGGCTTAAGCCTGATTTACACAGTGAGGAGACTACAGAGATGTCCATGAGTTTGACCTCAAGGTTTGACCTCAACTGTTTCTTGTACAAGTTCAAGCACTGCAGGAGTCACGTATCAGTTTTGCCACCATCCCAGAGAAGATGAATAAGAGCAACACCTTCCATGGAGAAAGTGACCATCAAAGACCCTTTCCCAAGTGCTCAAAGCACTCGTTAATAATTGCTTCCATTTATTTGTGTTCAGTCTACACCAAAGTCTGCTGAGCACTGAAAATTTAGGACTGTGTTGATAAGAGTCCAAAAGAGAGGAATATAGATTCTTTCAATGTTAAAGACAAGGTGACATGGAGAACACTAGACAGACAAGGTCTAATTTACTAAAATCATTTACTTGAAGCTACAACAAAATTTGTGCACAAGCAGCAGATTCAGGCACTGGGGATCAGCAGATACACAATGATCTGAGGAGGGAGCTCAGAGGAGAAGCTTGGCTGGAGCCTTTCTCCCCTAAATGCTTCCTTCTCCTTCTGCAGCCATGGCTCAGATTTGTTTTCACCTCAGCCTGACACATAGTTGCTGCCATTTCATTTGCAGATCTGAGGAAATCATGTCAGTACAAGAAAGGCAATAGTTTCTGTGGAGCTTTTTTTTTGTTGTTGTTGTTGTTTTGCAGACTAATTAAATACTTATGGAAATGAGAGCTAAACAGAACTGGTTTGAGCCAACTTGCTTTATTGACTGTTGACTATCTGAATCCCACTACTGCTTCTGATCTCTTACACCTTCTCTTCTTCCAGGTCTAGTTACAGGCTGAAAATCAGTTACTACACTTCAGCAGCACTTCATTAGGTTCAGAATCAGTTCATTTATTAAAAATTAACATTTTACTTTATCTCTTTCAACACCCATCGCAGCTGCTGACCCATTTAAAAGGGGGCATTTACGTTCCTTAATTGTTTTTCTTCTCTTATTTCTTGCAGCTCTGATGCACTCTGCCAGTTGGGAGGAGATGGAGGTAGGAACACTCTGGCAGCTCCAAAGTAGGATTTTTGTAATGAGTACATCCCTCATGATGATTTCTGAAATCCAGTGCAGTGTGGAGAGAGTATCCCACAGTCCTTGTTTTGGTGGAAATACATCATCTGTGTTTCAGCACAAGGTCACTAAGTGGCCATGGTACATCTCAGCTGGAAGGTTTTAAAGCACTGAGTCCTGGACTGGATTCAAATTGAGTGGTTGCATTCTTCCCCCCTCAATTCCTCTCATGGATCCAGTTGGACACTGCTTTTTGCCCCTTTCTCTCCCAACCTGTGGGGCTGGTTATGTATTGACACACTAATCACTTTCACTGCAGAGGGAAGATAATTTAGAACTGAGAGCATGGATTTGGGCAATACAGGTTTTCTGAACCATCTCAGGTCTCCCAGCATGGGTCCCATCATTTAGCCTTTCCATACCCAAGAAAAAAACAGAGATAACAACACATTACTATTATTTTAAAGTGGTGCTGTAGGCATAAACACATGGAAACTCCTGAGGCACTCACATATTACAATAATAAAAGTCATACAAGGACCAAAGATTGACAGATCACAACTTCACAAAATCAATAAGAAAATCTGCAAAGCATCTGGATGAAGAGAAGTCCAGAAATACACAGATATTGGTATAAGACTCTTGTGCCAATATTTCTGTCTGATAGGAATTAAGATGAATTATCAATTGCAAATATAGAAGAGAGCTATAAAATGTAAAATGAAACTGTATTATTATAATTTTAGCTCTTGATTTTCCTTATTTATCTTTCCAGCTCTCTTCCACTACTAATCTATCTTGTTTAAGAAAAATAGTATGTAAGTACAGTGGAGCTTGATTACTGAGAATAGCTATTAATGTAGTGTTTCAGAGCACTCTCCAGACAGTCAAAAAGCTTTTAACAGGGAAATACGAAGGTTTCCTTCAAATTTGCAGTCATCTGCCTTCTAAAACTTTGTTTCAGTTGCCAACATTTCAGTGATTTATAGAAGCCAAAGTATCTGATTTTTGTCTCCCCACAAGAGATGAGAGCTATTTTTTCTTATTATTTTGTAAGGGCAACATCATTATCTAAAGAAGAAAAAGAAAAAAGTTAAGAGCTACATTAAAGATACAGCTTTCAAAATAATTTTTAAGGCATCTGGCCTTATTTAAACCATCAAATTTACATTCGATTCCTTCAGGGATGGCTCCACTGCTTTGTGCTGGCTCTGTGCCCTCAGAATAAAGCCCTGGATTTAATGCATGCCACCACTGCCTTTCCCTGGCTGCACTGCTGCTCGAGGTAGATATATTGTAAAGGTATAAAAAATAAAGGTATAAAAAACCCAACTTTGGACAACATGATTCACTCAGGAAAAAAAAAACAAACCAGCCCTGTAACTGTTTAAGTTTCAACTAGAAGTTAGACTTGTGACTAATGTCACTATCTATTTATTCTTAAATTATTATTAGAAGTGTTTATGTACTATGAAACATTCTGTATGAGCTGGACAGGAAGCTATAAAACATTTTATGAGATCTACACACGGCTGATGGCAGAACCTTAACACAACACGAAGGTTCATCTACATTGAAAAAATGCTAAAACCCACTTTTTTTATTTCTCCCTCTGCTCCCCCACCACGAGATTGACACTTGACAAAGAGAAGTGTGCTCTGAAAACACAGGGGGCAAATTCTGCAGGGTCCTGGGAGTCTGTGGAGAAATACAGAGCACTGGCAGTTTCTCCCAATTTTCAGATGAAGGCAAAACTCTTTTAAAGGGTTTTATTTTCTCAGAGGAAAATAAAGGGGAGGACCTGTCAGGAAATGCGATGAAGCCCAACTAGAAATTTGCGTTGTGGCTCCAACACCTCTGACAAGTTTTAAGCTGAATCCTTATCCCTGTTTCGTGCACGGCTGGACTAAAAAACTGAAATCCCAGGCAGTAAAACCACACACTGAACTGTGAACACAACACACACTCCCTTAAATGTTACACGCTCTTATTCCATTTCCCTTCTTCAGGTAACTAACATGAAATAATCAACATAACCTGATCCAGTTACTATAAATCCTGGCTAAGAACCAAAAATTATTTGCAAGTGGTAATTACACAGGAATAAAGCCATTCATATGCAGGCATTAAATGAATCTCAAATTGATTTTTAGACATACAATAAAAATGTGTAGTACCAGCCCAAAAGCCTAAACGTACATCTCTGCTTCTGCAGCATGGGAAGGGGTGCTGACACACTGCAAATGCAGCACAAGTATTACTGGCTGCATTTTTGTTTTAAACAGAGTTAAAGAAAACTCTGAAGATGAGGAAAAAAAGTGATTACTTCCCAAAATAAGAATAAACTGGGTTAGTCCAAGATAGGGAGACATAACCTACCTTGTTTGACTCTAAATTCAGCTCCCTGATTTGTGCAGAGAAGTGAAAGGTTATTATATGGATTTACTGGGCAAACCCAGATTTTATAAATAATTGCCTGTCAGGCTGTTCAAGATAGACAAACATGCAGCAGACCAACAAAAACATGATCTGTCATATTTCTGAGAGAAATGTATGTTGAGTCTTCATTCTCTGGGACTTTAAGTAGACCAGTAAAAAATAAGTGCCAGTATTTTTCCTGCTTATGCATATTTTAAAATGTAAAATCTGGGAGAGATACAGCTACAGAAGGAATTTTGATTCCAGTACCCAGTGCCTGAAATGGTTTCTTCTGTCTATATCCCTGCAGATCGAAACCAAATACAATAAATGCTGGTGTCCTTTTAAAAAAGTCTGGATGTTTACAGCAAGCGTGTAATTTTCCATGATTAAGGATGCCAACAAAAATAAAGAGTGATGATAAAAAGAAAAGTTTAATCATATATTTCAAGAAGCACAGATGGAACATCAGAAAACTTCCCCCTCCCCTCGTTTAATACACTGCATTGTACACGTTACTTTCGGCCCTTTATACACAGACAACTTCCAGAAAACAGAAGCACAAGCAGGTAAAAGAAAAAAAAGCAATTTATGAATGGCAATAATACTTGATGTACAAAGTTCATTTTTACAATATTTTGGTTGCAAAGAGACATTTTTCTGTTTATTTAAAAAATATAAATATATTTAAAGTTTTTGTAAGCAGGTCCAGGAGAGCAGGAGAACAAACCACCTAGAAATGACCACAGGAGCACAGAGCAGGAGTGAAAATTAGGACCTCACATACTAAGCACAAAGGAGGAGGACGGCTGCACTACATAAACCCAATATTTTGCTGATCCCCTCTGAGCCCTTGAGTGTTCTGTATTAATTTGAGGTTTAAGTTGGATTCCAAGGCTGGCTGAAGCAGCCCCTGGCCCAAGGGTACCACAGGGGCACCAGCAGGATGTGCCTGTAGATCCTGGTGATGGGCCGAGGCACGAGCCCTTTTCTCTGGTCAAGCACCATCGTGGTCAGCTCTATATTTGTACACTTTTTATGGGAAGAAATGAATGTGTTGGTGAGGCCAGCAAAGGCTGGAGGAGCAGGGGACGGGAACAGGCACAGAAGGAGAGACTGAGATTTAAAAAACAAATCTTGAAGACAAACAACATTAGTTAAAATATATTAAAAAAAAAAAGGAAAAAAAGCTGACTTCTTGTTTAACCAAACCCAACAGTAATTCTGCCTTTGTCAACAACAGGGACAACATCTGCTTCCTGCAGCAAATGCTGAGCAAGTACATAAGTCTGCCTAGAACCACTGAGACAGACGCAGTTATTTAAATACTTTAGGATGTATTCTTCTGAATAGGGTTCCAATCCAGTACCAAGTAACTGCAAAGGCTTTCCTTGATTTCAGTGATGGCTCAAGCCTCAGGAGACACCAGTACTGAGAATGTGGGGGGTGAACACTTAGACTATCTTTGGGTCTAGAAAAAGTCAGTTCACGTTTACCTGAACTTTTTTCTGAACATCTTTGTGTACAAACTCATATTACTGCTATCAAAATCCCCTCACTGGACTGAACCAGGTTATACTGTCTGAACACTTAAATTAGCTGAGAGAAGCAACTGGAAATTAGTGGAAAACAGAGGGAAATAATTTTTCTTTTTGCAAAAATCACATAACCTTTATATAACCTACATAAACCAACACATCCCCGTCTATGGGGCCTCTTCCTGCCCCATTCTGCTTCACAAAAAACCATTTTTTGGAGAAAATACAGGCTTCCAAACACTTAAATAAAAATGACATGGCAGTCAGAAAGAGGCTGACAGCAGCAAGTCCCCTGCAAACTCCGGCATTGTCTGAGCTACATTCTTGTCCACCTACACCCTATCCCAAACATCCTGCCATTAATTAGCTAAATGTTCCAGCTAGTAAACAAGAATAACGATTGAGGGGGCTGGAAAGAGAGACAGAGAGAGCCAGCAGATAGTCACAACAAACCAGCCCACTCACTGGTACACGGAGACATTGGAGCTTGTATTTTTTTTACTTCCATGGAGGGGAAAAGAAAATCACCTTAATATAACACTGTCTTTCCTGTTGCTGCAGCCACATCCACATTAGCAGGCGAGGAAAGTCATCCCGTTCCTGCGGTAGGCACTCTGTCAGAGAAAGAGAAAATCTGAAATGAATTATCACATCAGCTTAAACAAGGGAAGGAGGCAGAGAGAAAGGCAAGGCTTTCTTCCTGTTTTGTAGGCTATTCTGGCTGCAATCTAATAATGTGCTTAATCTGAACATTTCTGGTGGGGAAGCTATAAGCAACCACTTTGTCTATTAAAAAATCAGTGTGGTTAACAAGTGGTTAGTGACTCTACTTCAGGAGAGCAAGAGATAGGCAAAAAATGTAACATCCTATTTTGTTAATTGCCTGCAAAATAGATGAGGCCAAAAATACACCATTCTGCTGAATCTGTTTGTCCTTTATAAACACGTGTTCTCTATTCACCATATTCAAGAATCATTTCTAGTCTATCTGAATAGTCTATAAATTGTTAAAAAATTACAGTTTTCCAAACTTAATTTATAGTCTGAGTCTAGAGTTATGTAAACAGACACTACTATAATCCCCATCATAAACCCCAAATTAATCTTAAAGACCCTCTGGTCAGCATGAAATAATTTGATATCACATATATTGCAACCTGGGATCAAGTGTTTCCAATCGTAAAGAAGGACAGGAGTTAAATAGTATTCAGAAAATAATTTTAAAAGATCCTGTGACACTGTCTCCCTAAAATACCTTTCATGCATTTTTAACAGCTCTTTCTGAATCAATATAGGAAACTATGCCTTTTATGCCAAGCACACTGGAGGGGATAGTCGTAGTTTAAAAATGCTTTTATATATATATGAAAAAATTAATGGTATCTTAAAAAAAGTAAGGGAATGTAAATACTTTTGCTTTATTTGGTTCACCTTCAGCAGTCATCCAGTTTTAAAAATGAAAATATAGTCTATTTCATTACAGTTCTTGCTTCATCAGATTTATTTTTTACCTCTTCAGTCCAAGCACTTAGGAAGTGCCATATATAACCACCATTTTTAGTGGCTTTACCAATTTCCTAATTAATTTCAGCCAGCTCAATTTCTTCTCTCTCAAACTAGAATCGGAGTAACATTAGGAGTAAAGGATAACCTCAAACAACTTTTGATATAAATAGTATTTATACTGCATTTCAAGACCAGCAAGGATGTATTCAGAGAGACATTTTGCAGACAGTGAATATTCAAAAGGAAATATGTACAAGATGTTCATTACAGCCTCTTTAACACTAACACCATACTCCAGTATAGAGATCTAGCAGCACATGGCATTAAAATCAAAGAGCAGAACATTAGCTCTGGGATATGCAGCCAGGCATCAGACATGACAGTATCACCACAAACAAAACACAAAATAAATCCAAAGACTCTATACTCAAACATTAAATGCCCAAAACAGACTAGCCAATGATTTTGAAAGGATCCAATATATTCCCACAACCACAAGCAGCAAGTCCAAGGCAGTTTGGATCTGCAGCTTGCCCAAACCATTATAGCTGGCATTTGGAAGTTGATGCAAAAGTAATGTTTTTAGCTCCTTGACCCTCATATTTTTACAGAACTTTAAAACCTAAGTGACAACCTTTAGCACATAAACAAAATATTCAGGACTATTGTGCAGTTTGCTTGAAGATAAATGATCCCGAGTATAAAGTTGGATCTACATGAAAGATAAAAGGTTGAATTTTGCGAAAGGAATTCCAGTTGCAAAGCAAAGTTGGGCTTGGCTGGGCTCACCTGGGAAATAATGAAGTTTAACATTTTCCAACAGGGGCAATATTATAGTCAGTTGTATCCCTGCAAAGGTCATTTCAGAAGCCAGTTTCAGCTGAGGGAGGATAACACCTTCAGAGACTTGGACACACCCACAGGTCTATATTTAGGGATATATATTTTAACTAGTGTGGCTATAGTTAGGATTGAAAACTATTTCCTACTTCACTCCCTGTTTCACATACTTCAAACCTTCTGAAACATTTGCCCTTGGGCTGAAATTTCCTCTGCTTTAATCTCTGCCTGAAGTTCACTTTCTTTGGAAAGGACCAACAAAATTCCTGAAGCCATTTTGAAGTTCAGTAATAATGAAAACAACACAATTTTCTTTCCCGTGCCAGAGAAAGTGATTCTGATATATGCATATTTTATTATGGAATTTAGCCATAAATTGAACCATTTTACTCAGAAACCATCTTTACCTTCAACCTCAGCTTAAAGGCAACTGTTTTGAAAATCAGTATTTCAGAGAGGGGAGTTTGATTCATCCCATTCCATAACAAGATAACACTTCGTTCTCATTTTGATACATTACTAGATAATAAAGGTTAACATCTGAAATGCTTTTATTCAGAGCAAAACTATTTTACAGTCATCCCATAGTTCTGAGTTATACCAGATATCTTTAAGATCTATACAGCTGAATTTGTGATACTGAAAGACAGATCTTTACATGCCAAGAATTGTGAAGAGAAACAGCAAGATGGTTTTTATAAAGCTTGCATTTGTATGTGCCCTTGCAAGAGAGTTTAGATGTATGTGGCAAACATTTAATGTGGTTGGAGATAACGCAAAGGGTTTGGATGACACTTTTGGGTGCTTTATGCCATTTTGGCAGCATCAAATTTTTTTTTTTTTAAAATATGATTATTTGGCTCAGAATTACAGATAGAGGATGATGCTGACTCTTGATGTGGGATTAAAATAGCTGTACCCATTTTGCTGGATATGTCCTGCTATAAGCCAATGTCAAGAGGCAACATAAGCCCACAGTCCCTTCTGGAGCCCTTTTTGGAAAAGCGTCTACTGCATCCAAATTTTCTGTTTGTTCTCTTAAAATTTACTGTCTACCAGCCTGTGTTTTGATTTTTCCTGTGGGCTGAGTCTCTGCCATGGTTGAAGGTTCACCAGCCTCTTACTGCACCCGCTTTGTGCATGGGTGGTCAAAGGACCACCTCTTAGTCATGGGGAATCACTGAGCTTGGCACAAATTACAGTTTGCCTTCACAGAATGGATTCCCTGCTCTGAAAATCTGGTCTAATATTATTTGGCAAATCTAACTCTCATAGAAACTCTTCTTGCTCCTTGCTATCACATGACAAGATTCTGCCTCCCATTTTCTGACCTCACTGAAGGTGGAAGGACAGATTGGTACCATTCAAAACCAAAAGCTGTGCAGGCTGGGCTGAACTGAAAGTAAAACCATGACCTTCATTTTGTCCGGGCCACTTTTACCACTTGCTTCCACTTGAGAGGTGTGATGATTTTGCTGCTTAGTTCTCTACTTCCCAGTCCTACCCTCATCTAGTAGATGGCATCCCTGCCAATGGCAGGGGGGATTGGAACCAGATCTTTAAGGTCCCTTCTAACCCCATCTGTTGTATGATTCTTCCCCATCTATGGACCTTGTAAAGAACCTTCTCAGAGCTTCTCAGGTATCCTCTGTATAGGAATTCTACCTTGTAAATATTGCTCCTTCAAGTTATCAAAGCACATTGGATTCTGATAGAAGGTCCTCTCTGGGAATGCTGTCATTATTTAATAAATGAAGGCAGGTATTTTTCCAAGTGTGGAAAAATCTGAAAGGAGGTACAATAAAGCAGAAAGGATGAGCAGTGTTCACTGCTGTCAATCACCTAAAACTAATATCATGGTTTGCCCTTTGTTTGATGAAAGGAGGGAAAACCAGCAGTTTAAAAAGGCAACATGGCACAAGAGATCAAGCAACTCCTCAAATTTCATGAAAAATCACCCAGTTTCTACTCTCATTTTGTGGACCTATTTCTCTCCTGTAGTGGTAGCCCGAGGCAGAATTATTATGAAGGATTATAAAGAACCTCTCCAAGAAGAGGGCAGAAAAACTTCCGTTCTCATGGTAGGTCCCAGGAAATGAAACAGTTCACTGAAGAGTTCATAGAACAAGGTATACTGTGATTTAGGACTAGAGGTAATGGTTTTAACTGAAAGAGAGTAGGTTTAGATTGGACATTAGGAAGAAATTATTCCCTGTGAGGGTGGTGAGGCACTGACACAGGTTGCCCAGAGAAGCTGCGGATGCCCCACCCCTGGAAGTGTTCCAGGCCAGGTTGGATGGGGCTTGGAACAACCTGGTCTAGTGGAAAGTGTCCCTGTCCATGGCAGGGCATTGGAAGTAGATAATCTTTAAAGTCCCTTCCAACCCAAACTGTTCTGTGATTCTATGATTTACACAAACCAGTCCCAGCCAAAACTGAAGATGTGTGAACAGTTCTGAATGAGGGAACATATTAGATTAGAAAACTAAGACTTCTGAATGGGCATCTCAGCTAGAAATGGTTTCCAGTTAACAATTTACACCAGTGCATAATTTCACAGCTGTAGCACGATGAGAAAGAATAATTTTGGCAAGAGAAAGAAACAGCTGTGATTTTTGAGTGGGCCCATGCTTAATTTTTATTTAGGATAAAATTTGGAAAGTCTGGGGTAAAACATCTCCAGTGGGCACACAAGACACTAAATTTTATTGGGCCAAATCCTCCACTGGTTTAAGTCTGCATTTCTGCTCACATTAAAGTTAAAGCACAATGTCATACCACAGGTCTGTTGCATCACTTAGAGATGTTAAATCCAGAATTATAGGTCCTGTATAAGCAAGTTACAGAACAGCTTTTATAAAACTTGAAGTCTCCCTTTCTTGGTGTGCTCTTGCATGTGTGTGGGCAAGTGGTTTAATTACAGTGCATAAAGTGGAATGGCAGACAGAGACATCCAAATCAAAGAGCAAGCCCTGGCTGAACTTCATTAGCAAACATAAATGCAAATAGGCACATCTTGTTTGTGACATGCCACGGTCCTTTCCGCCTTTGGTAATTTTACTCTATTCTCTGGCATTTGCATAAATGTAAATCGAACCATATGACTTGAGCAGGTTTATGATAGGGGAATCATATGCAAAACTTCTTTCCATTAAACAATTATCTTCATGCAGTCTTACAATGTTACTGTGAAAATCAGGGAGGGTTGGATCTCAGACAGTGAGAGCCTTTATTTAAGAACAGTGGAGGGAGCCCTGCCCTTTAAATAAGAGACATTCTTGGATCAGACACTGGCTGACAGGATGGAAAAAAGGATGTAGCATTAACTTTCATTCCATTCCAAATAACCTGGAACCCATAAACCACCAAGATTCTCTAATTTTAAATCTGCTCCTTTTCTCTCTGTGTCTTCTTTCCATTTTATTTGGGGAATGTTAACTTTGAAATTTCACTAGCCCACCATAATATCAAACAAGTCCCCCCAAACAGATTCATAGCTCTTTGTACATTAAAACATCTACATTAAACCCCCTGTGATTAAAAGGTTACTCTCCTAATATTTCCCAGCCTGTAAAGACAAACCACATGCAAAGAAGTGTCAGCTTATTTAGAGATTAAAATAATAATTAGTTTAAGAGGCAAAGTATAAGCAACACAGTATAAAAAAAGAAAATCCATATGTTGTTTAGAATTAGTTGCTTCTGTTTAAGTTTAAATAAATTTGTGGGGATATAAACTCTCTTTATTAAAAGTGCATCCATGTTACAAAGGAAATATAATGGATAATTCTCTCTCCAATTTAAAACAATAGCACTGAAGGCTCTAATTCCACAAACTCATCTTTAATCAGTAGCCAAAGCACAGATGTCTGATATTACTCAAGGGATGAGGAATCATTTTATGTATGGAATGTCTCATACATGGTCAATAATGAATAACACATCCCAAACATGTATCTATGGACATACAGTTTTAGTACATTATGAACTTGTACGATGTTCTGGGTGATCTGCCCTGCTGTATCCATGAAATCTCATGGATTTCATTTATGATGAGGCCAGACTGATGTGCTGAAAGCTACAGCATCCATTTATCCATAAAGTACCAGTCTCTCTGGAAGCACAACCACATTGGTGCTTACGCAAGTTCCCAAGAAACCACAGTTAGGTGTCAGAAACACCAACAACTTCATTCCTCAGGTCTCTTCCCAGAGTTCTCAGCCTGAGACACCAAGGACAGCAGTGGCTTCCATGAGTACCTGCCCTCCAGGGAGGGGCTGAGATCACCACTGCACTTTATGTAGGCGCCCACAATCATCACATGCTGATAAAAGCACTTCTCCAGTAAACCACCCATCAACAGCTTGGAACAAAATGCTTTCCAGCAAAGTCAGTTCTGGGCTTTGGTTTACCTTTTATCTGCCAATGGCATAAACTTTTTCAATAATCACATAAAACTGGGCTGCTGTGTCCAGGAATAGCATATATGCAGGATATATCATCCAAGTCTGTTAAAGAATGTAGTTTAGATTTCAACTGTCCAACATTTTTATTATTGTTCTCTGCCTCTGGGGTAAATAGCATTCCCAAGACTGATGGAAACGTAGGATCACTGGAAAACAAGGATCAAATGTATTTCTCAGACACCTCATGCAGTACCACCAATGGACAGAGAACAAAATGTAGGACTTGTACTGCTGCCCTGCAGCTCATGTGGCCAAATTTGCAATGCTGCAGTTAACCAGCAAACGCTGTTCTCAGGGCTGGACTGGTGTTGTAAGAAAGAAAAACAAGGCAAAAGGATCATGGCTTCTGTTGCAGCAAGAACTGGGGTGTGGGAGTGGGGTACCAATGTCTGCCAAGAGAAAAATAAGAACAAAATTGGTGGGGAGAGAGGGATCATTTTAAGTTTCTCAGAGGGTACTGTAAACAGCGGAGAAAGAAGGAAAAAATGGAACCATAAAACAATACTTGGCAGCTGGCTTTGCAAAACAAACACATTTTCACAAAGTTCTTCCCATCACTGCCACCAGCTTTAATAGGCTTTATTTGTGTGAGAGCAAGAAACTCTTTTTTAACTGTCAAGAGAAAAGGCGACACTGCTTCGCACACTGATAGAAATTCCTCTTCTGAGCCCTACTTCAACTACAAGCTGCCCTCTGTTCACAGTCAGGGAGAGGAATTCCTTCCTCCAGGATGCAAGACCTGTAGCTGGGCTCCATCACCACCCTTCCCTGGACACAGTCAACTGCTGCTATAGTGGAGCAAGCTGAAATTCAGCAAGTTACCAATGCCATGGGTCTAATGGCCCATAACTGTCTGCCCATGACACGCTACCAGTAAAACACACAGCAGGTCTACAGGAGGCACCAGACCTTGATGGATAAGACCTGTTGAATCCCAGAATAACTGGGAAAGCTTAATACCCACACCACAATGGAAACACAGTGGTTCCTTAAGGGTCCCTGGTCTTTTCACGAGCTTTGCAATTAGTTCACTTATAATTTTACCATCTCAAGTCAATCTGGTCAAAACATCTTGAGTTGCTCAGAGGTCAAGCTCTCCTCTTCAGATGTGTCTCAACTTGCTGCTGTAGATGAACGGCAGCAACAATGTACTTGGGCAACTTCATCATGTCTGAGAATGAAATTAAAACTAGAAGTCTTGACACTTTAGGTCAGGTTGGATATTGAAACCTCTGGTTTACGACTCAGGGCACTGCACAGTCACAGCAGTCCCATGTGAGAATACACTACTGACAATCAAACTCCTTCAAATTGAGAGCTATTTAGCATGAAACAACTTGGATGGCTCCCTGTCTCCAAGGATGACTTTTTTTGACTTTTTAAGGTTTTCTTCTACCACTGTAGAAGCTCAGGGTTTTTTTCTGTAGGAAGTGACAGTAGAGGTTAAATTCCCCCTCTGTGTCACTACTGCTCATGAGCTCAGCATAGGAGCTAAAAAGCAAATTTATTTGGAAACAATACGGTGTGGTACAGTCATCTGAGTACAAGGGCAGAAGCCAGGGCTGGGCTCTGCTCCCAGCTCTGACACTTATTGCTGTGTGGCCTCAGACAAACCACTTAGTGCCTCTGTGCTTCAATTTCCCCGGCCTTTGAAACAGAAATACTATCACTCACTGAAAGCCTATTTTGAGGATTGCTTGATTACAGAGCTAATATATGGAGTTCTGTACACACTGTATATTACACCATAATTATTATTTTCATTACATTATATCTTCCATTGTAATGGCTAAAATACCAGATGTACAGAAATGGATGCTGAAATTGGCAACTACTGCATAGGAGGAGTGGGTATTACTTTGAATTTAAATTATTTGGGCAAAACAAGACATTTCACCTACATTTTTTTCCTTAGAACTGATGAAATTCTAATGAAAAGCAGCACCTAATGACATTTTGCAACATACTTCTCCACCTCCACCCCCTGAAAGCATCCTGTGAACGCTCTCTGCAGAGGGCACAGCATCTCTGCGCTCCCTTTGATGGAACGAAGCATTTCACTGGGGAAATGAGAACCCAACCAACAACTCAGGTCTGTAAACACAGGAATTTTCTCAGGCTCAGAGGCCCTTTTCTGGTGGCAGCACTGGGGTGCAGACACTTTTTGCCCTGCTCTGCACTGACTGATGAGCTCTGTCTGCAGCGGGGCACTGGCGCACCGGAGCAGTGGGAGGTAAGAGGAATTAAGGTAATGCATCAGTGATTGCCAGTGGAGGAGATGAGAAGAGAGAAAAAAAAAAGAAGAAAAAAAAAGGCAAAAGAAATATACTATTTCAATCAAAGTCTGAAATTTGTAGAAGTGGTTTTGGTCTCAATATAGAAAAAATATTTATCCAAGAAACTCCTACTCGGGTGCGAACATCCTACTTCTAGTGGGATTTTGTTTGGCAAAGTGCTGTGAAAGAGTGGAAGCTAATACAGAACATGTCTATAAACAAATATATTTATTTAGTCCAGATTGACACATTCACTAGAGTATTTCAGTGATTACACGTGTAAAACTATTTCCTATAGTGGTTTCCTTTTGTGATTCTGCTAATTTATTCAATCCACCCCATTTTCATGCATTGAATGCTATGAGCCATTTCAGCCACCCAGACTGAAACGCACGTTTGGAGACTACATGCCTGTTTTTTCATTTCATCATCTACACATAATTATTTGGTGATATTAGGAATTTGAGCTCAAATGGAAGCCAACCAACATTTTAATAGCTTAAAAATCGTACAAAATGAAGTCTGCCCTGAGGTTAATGAATAAGAGCCAAATCTTGAGGCTCTTGCTCAGTTTTTACTTGCTCCTTATTCAGGCAAAAGTTGAATCAATTGTAGTTGGACTGATTAAAACCAGAAGAACATATATTTGGACCTTTCTCTCAGGTGAAACTGAATAAATTACCCAGGATTAGGCTGCAGAATGGCATCCAATCGATCTTTCACATATATTTCTGCAACGTGCCAGAGAAAAAATCCAAGTGCTGGGCAGTTTAGCCAGTTAAACCAATATTTTAGCAGCAGAATAAATTATTATACACTACCAGGTTTTATGACATTTATATTAGAAATAGCTCCAAATCAAAATATGTTTCCTGGTCCCTCCTGAACTTCTGAAAATCAGGATCAAATCCAACATTAAAAAACATCCACTATGAAAGCCAAATGCCATTATCCTTCAAAACAAGGCTCCATCCCTAATTTGAACTTTAATCCAGGCATGTATTGATACATGTATTGATTTTTGATGATGGGAAGCATTAATTATTTAGTCAATTAAAAATTATTCTTTAATTACATGCAGAATATCATACTCCTCATGCAAAGATTGTACCTGTAAAAAATACAGAGCAGAGCAGTTGATTCCTTTGAACATTTAACACTTCGCTAGTAATTGGTGATAATCACAGAAGGATGCCTCTCCTTAAGTCATAATTAATTAATTAAAGTATTGGGCCATGGCAAAGTAATGACACATTTATCCCATTCAAGCCAAACCTGAGCATGAGGATGTGGAAAAGAAGGGAGTATGAATGACAGATTTCTTCAGTATATGCAAAGGAAATAATAGAAGATAAAAATAGGTAACAAGAAGGATGTTAATGTGTAGATGTTGGAGTCTGTTGGACTCAATGACTTTAGAGGGCTTTTCCAACCTAAATGATTCTATGATGGGTGCAAAATACCAGATCCTGACTGGGTCTGGGTGGTCGTGGCCCTGCTCACCATTTCCTGACAGACTGCAATGAGATCTCACTGCCAAAACATTCTGATCACACAAAGAGCTTGACTTGGGAGTGGCTTTATTTGCAAAGGAGCAAGTGGGGACATGTGAAGAGGGCAATCTCCTCCTGATCACCACTCACTCTGCTCCAGGACCTGGGTCTATCCCCAAAAATTCCTACCTGCAGGACAGACTCCTTCATGTATTTAGATGGGGTCTGATGAGCACTGACTGTGCTACTGGCACATTGGCCAGTGTGTGAGGCTGCTCAAAGCCTTGCAGGATCCTGCACTGGGCAGCTGGCACAGGGAAGAGACCTTGTTGCACTTTCAAGGAGCTGCTGGCAAGTCATGAGCTGCAAGGATGCGCCAAGAAACTTGGGATGCCAAGGAAGGCCAGGCTTTGTGTTATGTTAAACTTTTTAAATGACACTCTATCTACGTTCATATGTTGGAAAAGCTGGCTCACAAGGCAAGATGGACTTCAGGTCTCTTTAATATATGCAAGTTATCTATAATCTTTCTAAATGTCCTTCTGTCCATCTGTTCCTTAACTGCCTAACATCTTGGCCAAATGGGTCATCCCAGATACACTGAATGGTTGCTGAGAATAGCAGAATTCCAAAATGTTCTTCCTAGAACTGACTAAAAATTCTTTTTCATAGTTTCTGATTGATTGGTTGAGGGTGATTGGTTGAGGGTGGGTGGGGGTGAGCAAATAATATTTACTTTGCAAAGAAAATGAAATAACTCAGCAGACTCAGAACTTTCATGCTCTACTCTCTCTCCATGGACCCACTTTCACATGTCACTTGCTAGAGCAAACATTACTTAAATGAAACTTATTTTGAAATGCAAGGACAGACCAATGTCATTAACAATATCTGAGTGGTCTGAGCCATCACATCAAACTCTCTCTTCTTTACCACATCTCATCTTTTTCTTCTGTATTCAGTTTAACAGCAGACATACATTTATAAGCACATCTATAAAAGTGATACTTCTCTGAAAACAAACTGGCCACGCCATGAGATTCTTCTGGCTGATTGCCACTGTTCAGTCACTAAATATGGGTTTTGGAATAGGGAGATGGATTACCCGCTTGTAACCCCAATGTGAGCTTTTCATGATATCACAGCCCAGATTTTTTTAATAACATTGAGGAACATTTAAATCCTGTATGGAAGTTTTTTCAAACGCACTTCTTTGATGTCAGAACATTTTGATTTGTGTGCATGCTGACACCAGAACATCTCGATTACTGCATGTTCATTTATCAGAGAGCGCGGAGTTGATCCCGTTTGGATGCGCAGTTATTACATCAATAGATAACATGGGCTAATTATGCTGACAGCAACACCACCACATCCGGTGGCTGGAAATGCAAGAACAGTAAATAATTTCTGTAAATGAAGAGTTAGTTAGGTCTCATTAAATGTTACTGTTACTAAAACAATAAAAGAGTTATATTTAAAAAAGCAGAAAGGTGGCAGAAGGGTAACAGAGCCCCAAACCTAGAACACATTGCAGTTCCTGGACTTAAAGCTAATGGGACCCAGTGGATCTGGGCTTCAGCAATGAGAGAGCATGTTGTCTCCATCACATTATTTATTGTAATGGTGTAACTCCCTTTTCCTTTGTTTTTTTTTTTTTTTTTTTTTTGCTCTTCTCCCAGCAGAATGGTTGTTGGTAAGATGGGAATGTGAAATGCAGGTTTTTGTCTCTTCAGTAGCTCTGAATTTCCTGGCCTTTGTGGAGTGAAATCAGACCCTTAACATTGCTTATGTGCATTTTGTTTTGGGTAATTGACATTAATTTTTAGGTTGCATCACTGACATCAATCAGCACTGCTCTCAGAGGACTAGAGTTAAGGGGCCACAATAAAAGGGCATGATATTGTTTCTTTTGTTTTATTTTAGGAGTACTTTGACTACTCTATACTTTTCCAGTGGATATTACATTCTTTTTGGGTTAGACAGTTTAAAACATTACTCCCTGTCTCGTTTAAAAGAATACTTTGGTATTACGGTAAATGCCTCGCTCCAGAGCCTGGGACAGTCAGCCCTGGTAAAAATTCAAGTTGATACCTTTTGTCTACATAACACTTTGAATAAACTATGAAATGGCAACACGTTTCTTTAGAGAGAGCTATGCTGCCCTTTACAGATGTTTTCCATATGGTAAGTGGAAGGTTGGTCCCTTCCCCCTCCACTCATCAGTGTTCTCACATCGTAGCAGGCATCTACAAAGACAACACGGCTGTAAATGATACTGCACAGAAGCCTCCATCAGCACATACTGCCCATGAAGAAGCTGATTTTCATTGTCAGGACAGTAATACACATCATTGGAACCCAATTACGGGGAGGATTCAGCTTCCCATTTTACCAGTGGACTGCACAAATACCCTGGGGTAAGCAGTCCAGAGAAGCCAGACAAGGATTCAGATGCTAAAATGATGAAATGGAAAAGACAGATTAATAAATAGAAATTACTGCAGATTATCATGCTGCATCAACTAGCGGGAAAGATAATTCTTTCTAACACAAGATCATGATTTTTAGAGAGCAAGACTCTGAGGCACCTCAGTGGGGCTAAGACCTATTTTTTAGACATCGGGACACAGTCAGACACACAGGTATATTCACAGATACATCAACCTCATCACTGTCACTCACTTTTGCCAAGCGTGTCTCAGTCTCTGCTCTTTTTCTTTCCAGTCTTACTTCTGCTTACTTCCTTGTCTCTTACTGACATCATCTCCTCTGTAAAGAAGGAAGGGGCATCTGTGTCTTGAGATGAGTCCATCCAAAACTTACTTCATCTTCTCCCAGCCAGCTTCAGGCTCTACAACCACATTTGCAGTTGTTGCAGGAGCTGTAGAAAACTGTATCTGCTGGCTATGGTAGCTGTTACATAGAAGACAAGTTTTGGCAATACCAAAGGGGGCCATGCAATAGAGAAATTAAGTTTGTGTGAATTGGAGCAGAACTATAAACACCAATTTGGAGTAGCCAGCAAAACTCAAAAACTTGAGGGAGCTTTAGTACTTCCCACAAACTTAAGGCCAATCTTGGATATTAAATAAAAATGAAGCATGCACTTTTCTCTTTTTTCTTTTTTTTCTTTTTTTTCCTCCGTAATTATTCCGTTTCCTTAAGGAAAAGAAAGGGAGAAGGAAAAAAACACCACTCGCCACCTTCACGTCAAAGAGAAGCTGGTGCCTAGTCCACTGAAATTGCCTAAAACCACCTCACCTTTGTGAGACCATTCCCCTTGTGAAAGGCTGGCACTTCTGTCCCAGAAATGGTGGCCCCAAGGTTTGCTGTGCTCTGAGACTGGATGGATTCACAAGCCATCATTACTAGCAAACTTGTATTTATCCCTGATAAATTGGTGTCACTTAACTGCTGTGTATTTCCTCCCTTTGTCTTTAGCGGGGCGTGAGTCAACTGAACATGCATGACTGACTCTCACAGAGCTCTTCACAAATGCAGAGATGTTGTGCAGCAGGGTGTGTTTTGGGGTGATATTTATTCCTCAAGGGATGCTGTTGATGGGCTGAACCACTGATCCTGGCCCTCTGTAGGGGAACAAAATTCATCCAGTGTGTTCTATGGAGTATTTCTGACAGGTGTTACAGAAGACAAAACTGAGGACAACAAATATAATGAATAAGCTATTAAATAAATAAATGAACACAATAAAATGTCTTGGAACTGATCCGGAAGAGAATAAGTGAAGATGGAGGATGATTGAGCTCTGGCTTTTGAAATGACTGGCCAGGTGGCCAAATGGGGTGGCATTTTTGTCTTGTGGGCAAATTTTATCAGGCCCCAGGCAGAGTCAACCAACTACTTATTCACAGGCCACTTGCCCAGTCTGAAAAGGGAACAATTTTCAGTCTTTGACAGATTGGACTTGAACAGGCACCACAAGTAAAAGCATCTATTGTCCATTATCCATCCCAGCCTCAAGACTTCCATTTTCTCGTTTACCATGTAGCCTGTTCAGAAAAGGTTTGTCAAGTAACAGCCTCTCTAAACAAATTACATTGAAATTCCTTATACTCTGCCACATACTTGACTTGCCATTCCAAAAAGACCCACATAATAAGTTTCTAACAAGGACACTGGTTATTAAAGCACTCCAAATTTTCTAGGTCAAAGAGGTGAAAGGCAGTCAAAATAATTGAAACAAAATATTTTATAAATCATGGGTGTTTACTTACAGATAAAAAAACTCCCTCAAAACAAAACCAAAGAACCATGAAAAAAAAAAAAAGAGAGAGAGATGAAGAGACCTGCTGCTACACTAACCAAAATTCAGCCAATTTTGAATTACCATCTTCTCGATGAAAGCAAAATTTAAGGCGCCACAGTTGGCTTTTGGAAATACCCAAACAGTCAAAACCAAGCATAGCTTAACAGAAACTGGATCCTTCTTTCTTTTCCCACTTCTTCCTCCAAAATGTGTAAGACAGACATGGCTAAGAAATACACTGGTAATGCATGCTGGTCCTTTTTTGTTCACTTAAATGCCAATGGTAGATATCTTTTTTTCATCTATAAGCTTGCTGAGGTAACCTAAGGATCTAAACTGAAAAGTGCCCAAGTTCTGAATGCATTTTGCAAAGAGATTTTTTTTAGTATTGCCACCTCCTACTTCCTAGAAACAGTAAGATCTGAGTTTTCTGAAAAGAACCTTGTATTATTTCATTAAATTTTCAAATGCTTTTTCACAGTGCTGCATCTTTATATTAGCAGACAGGAAGACAAAAATATATTTTTGCTGCAGTTTTCTCCTTTAGGAGAAAACTCTTATCTATCTACCTCTCAAATGTGTTCAAATCCATACTTAATGTGAAGACTAGAGCAGTTTATAAATTTTTTCAAGGAACATGCTTTGTCAAGAATCCAGTTAGAAATACCTCCCATTTCCTAGTTTTCTGAGTTTTGATCTGTAATGATGATTTTGCAGTGGTTGAGAGAAACTTCAGTCACATAATTCCAGAATGGTTTGGGTTGGAAAGAACATTAAAGACCATCCATTTCCAAACCCCCTGCCACTGGCAGGGACACTTTCCACTAGACCAGGTTGCTTGTTGATTGAAAGAAAAAAAGAAAAAAAAAAAAGTCAGATTAAGGATCTAAAAGGGTTTCAAAGGAGCAATGTGCCTTCCAATGTGGGGCGTGGACCAGCCCAGTAGCAGTGGAACAGTGAATTGAGCAGGAAGTGGCTCAGAACGGCAGTGGATGCTCCCGTGCCACCAAGACTCGGAGCAGTCTGTTGGTGGGCTCCATGCACCCCCAGATGTAATCCTGCCCCCACCCCACACTTCCTGGCAAAAAAAAAAAGAAAACAGTTGGGGTTGGCTGTGATACCACTTGCCTTCCTTCTGGATGAATCTAGAGGAGGAAGGGATCAGGATAAATTATAGGTCCCTGCAAAAGCTCAGTGTGTTTATGATCAGGCCATCTGGAAGCAGATAACAGCTCTATTAATGGGGGCGTTACTACAGAAGATGTGCCGCCTCTATTAAAACCAGCCATGCTGTGTGCTGGCTCATGATCCATGTTTGCTCTAATTTCCTCCCTGACATTTCATTCCTCAAGCTGTCAATAACCCGTTAACCTTCCTGGCACTCAAACTCTAAAACAAAGTCCTTTTTCAGCTCTGATTTTGAATCTCAGTTGTGATAAGCAATAACAAAGGCTAAGTTTACAATACATAGTTGGCCTAATCTAAATCATCAGGCGGTGGGGAATTTTTTCTTCCTTATACACATCACAAAGCAGGATACAAGAATGTGATATTCTAAAATTAATTTCTTAATTTGATGGCAGAATAGCAAATATTCTTTACTGGTAACTGACAGCTTGATCCTGCAGCTTTCAAAGGCCAGAAATGTCCTGTAATCAGGGGAATTGCTCACATTCAGTTAATACAGTTTAAAGTCAGAAGGGAAATTAGATCATCTCGTCTGACCTCCCGTATACCACAGACCACAGAATTTCAGCCAGTTGCCCTTATTTTGGGCCAGCAACCAGTTTAACAAAAGCGTATTTTCCAGAAATTCATTAGACCTCCACTTGGAGTCATCAAGAACTAGACAATGGAGAACTTCACTTGGTACTTTGTTCCACTGTTAATTGCCTTGTGTCTTATTTCTAAGAAGAGTTTCTCTGGTACTACTTTACTACATAAATACAAGCTACAAGAACAGCAATTATGACTGTCTCCACAATAATGGTGCCATTAATGTGAAAACAACGTGTCCAAGTGGGAGGTTAAGAAGCCTTTTGGCCACATGCAGAGAAATATTTAAATACTGGCTGATCCAGATAAGCCCATTATCGGATTTACTGAGATGTCTGACTCAGGTAGAAAAAGATACATCTATGGAAGCATTTTAGTTTGGATCAGGGGAGTGGTTTTGAAACAAATCTCGCATTCATCCCCACTTACAGCACATCAGTTTGCACCATGGCATGATTTCAGAGCACAGTAACGGGTCTCTTTTTGGATAAAACCAAATCAAAAGATGCACCCCAACCACTAACAGGCGTTCAGTTAACAGGGCCAGACCTGACCTAGTGTAGAGGGAAAGTAAACCTCCCTGAAATGCTCATTGTGTGCACGTTGGGTCAGCACCAACTATTTGTCTTCTACACATCTGTTCCTACTTGTACTGCTTGCAAAAGCATAGAACCATTGAATCATAGAGTGGTTTGGGTTGGAAGGGACCTTAAAGATCATCTATTTCCAACCCCTCTGCCATAGGCAGGGACAACTTCCACCAGACCAGGTTACTCAGTCACAGCCTAATTCCTAAAATTCCTGGAGCAGTCACATCGTAATTCCCCCTGACTTTCAGGAACCTGTGCCAGCAGTAGTAGAGAACAGAAAATCAAGATTTAGCAAATAATTTCAGAAGAATACTAATAGAAGGAGTTAATTTAGTTGAACAATAATTGGGTATTAATATATAATCTGAAGTAAAATTACAGTGATCAGAAGGTACTACAGCCAAGAGAGTTCCATTTTTCCAGCGGTACCCTTACATTTGGGAAATAACTAATATTGTAGACTAATTCACTTGGCTCATTCTTAAAAGATCAATTCAGAAACAGAAAAATGACAACAAATCTGACCTAATAAATAACAGAATTCACAATTCAGAAATGGCTATGGCTTAAATTTTTAGAGAAAATTCAGACAGTTGATTTAACCCTTTGTTTCTAATCAATGAACTTCAGTATTCAGTCCAGGGAAAAAAAAATAGGAATGTATCTTCAGAACTTGTACCCGTTTACCCAGACAAGAGATACAGGCAAATTAAGCATTCTATGCTAAAGGAGGCTTAAAATGAGACATGTAATTCCACACAAGACTACTTAAGGAAGTTGTTTTTTGTGGCTGCCAGACCAGACGTGCCATTCCCAGCAATAAGTGTTTCTACATGGGGCAGAAACTACCAAGAAATGAGCAAAAAGCAGCAAGAAGATGGCCAGATCAATGGTAATTTCAAAATATCTTTTATTTTTACTGAGGCAACTTTCTGGAGAGGATAAAGGTCAATGCACAAGTGATCATGGCAAACCCAAGATTTATTACGGAGTTCTTCAGGGAAGTGATTGGCACAGTGAAGTCTTAGCTCACCATGGTTTTCTCCATTTTTCTAATCATACTTCTTGTAAATATTCCTTTTCAGAAGTTGAAAGGCAGAAGAGGTATCAGATTGGCAAATAAGACCTCTTCTATATCACAATTCCTCATCTTTTCAGAACACAATAGTAGCATATAACTTTTATAAAGGGAAAAAAACAAGCACTAGAAATGTCAGCATACACTTTCAGAAGAGCACATCATCTCATAAAATTTTTATTAAAAAAAAAATCCTCTTTTTACTTCTAATATTTTTAACTTTCAAAATTATTTACTTATTTCTTTTATTTTTGGTTTTCTCTTTTCTGGGATGAAGGAATAAAGTATTCAAATATTCCAAATACAGTAAAAGTATTTGTTTCAGCAAAAGCCAACCACCAACACAAAACACACAAAAGCCTCCCAGCAAAGGTCTGTCAATCCCCAAGTCTGAAATACACTGCAGAAGAGAGTAGACAGAGTTCATGCTGATCTAATCAAGGCCTTTTTTTTGGATATCCAAGACAGGAAATAGGTGATAATTTAAAATGCAATTTTAAGTTTTGGACTGTTTGTGAAGGCAAACAATATCTACAACAACTTTTCAAAATATGAAAAATTTGAATTCCAGATATAACTGAAAGAAAAAAGAAATTCCCAACAAAAGGGGGAATCTGAAAAGAAGAACAAGGTGATTTTGAAATCCCTGTAAGGTTCCGAGAAGTCTCTTTGGCTGGTGATGCTGGATATATGCAAACAGTAATCAGTTCCAGGCCTGCAGTAGCAGTGCTCACTCATAATAGAATAAAATTATAGCTTACATAGGAACTCAGAATTGAGCAAAATCTCTGACTATTTGGCAAAGGAAAGTATCAGGAAAGCAGAGGGGTGGAGAGGCAAAGGTTGCAAGGAGTAAGAAAAGAAAATTATACTGTTCAGACTAATTACACAACACAGAAGAGAAGAGGGGCAGAAGGACAGCAACAGCAGAAGGATTACAAAGACAGCTCAAGAATAAATGGATATAGTACAAGTCAAAATATTTGACAATGGGTACATTCAAGGAACCTGGCCCATAGGTCATTGCCCATGGAGAAATGTCCTTGTCACTGCAGTTAGTTTTCACCAGCATATCAACATATTCTCTAAGGGACTGGCACTGGCATATAATGATAGTTTCAAAAATGAAATTCAATATATTTTGGTTCCTACTGCAAACCTCACCTTCTTACCCTGTCCCTGCTGATGCTGGCCATTCCAGTTGGCCTGGAAGGAGGCCATATGTGATCATCTCCTGCATTACAGCTTTCTTTGCCGATTCTGGAAATGAAACCTCAGGCATGATAATACCAAGAGTTAACACACACCAGCACATCTATGCCAGCTCAAACCAGTCACATTTTTCTGACTCTGCGGTGGTTTTGAGTTTTCCTTCTCTCTTTCCCCCTCCTCTGATCAAGGACACACATGGATACCCAAAAGCAGCAAAGCCTTTCTACCAAAATTATTCTCCTTTAGTAACGAGACCACAAAAGGCTGAAACACACAACACTGTCTGCTACCACCCTATTCTGGCTGATTGTCTTTTAATAGCTACAATAACGTTGTGCAAAGGAATAATATTCCACATCCTCAACTCACTGGTGAAAGGTCTGGAGCACAAGTCTGATGAGCAGTGGCTGAGGGAGCTGAGGGTGTTTAGCCTGGAGAAAAGGAGGCTCAGTGGGGGAACTTAATGCTCCCTAAAACTACCTGAAAGGAGATTGTAGCCAGGTGGGGGTTGATCTCTTCTCCCAGGTAAGTACAATAGAAGAGGAAATGGCCTCAAATTCTGCCAGGGGAGGTTTAGCTTGGATATTAGGAAAAATTTCTTTACAGAAAGGGTTGTCAAACCCTGGAACAGGCTCCCCAGGGCTGTGGTGGACTCACCATCCCTGGAGGGACTTAAAAGATGTGTAGATGTGGCACTTAGGGACATGGTTTAGTGGTGGATTGGCAGTGCTGAGGTAATGGTTGAACTTAATGATCTTTGTGGTCTTTTCCAACCTTAACGATTCTATGACTCTCCCAGGCTATACATGGCCAATCCCAAAGGAAAGCGTGCCTTAGCTGAATCTGCTACTTTATGAGTAAAACAGGAAGTTCAGTCCCCTTTTATCGTACCTTTTTATTTTTGAAAGGCTGCCCAAACAGCTCCAAGTTGAGTTGAAGCAAAGTTATTGATGTCAAGAAGCCAAGATCTTTCGCCACGCCTTGCTGAATGAGGAAGGAAGAAAACTGTGCCCAGCTGTCCTTTGCTTCTCCAGGCTAGCTTTGAGCCAAAGAAGCAGGAAGAGGAGAAAGATGAATAAGTGAAAAGGGATAAGTTTATCTTTTGACAAAATCACAATGTTCTGCTCCTAGCTGTAGCAGCCAAGACTCACTGTTGCATCTTTAAGACAGATAGTCTCTTCTCTGAGAGACGACAGGCTAATTATATCCCTCCTGCCAGAGGGAAGTCACACATGCAAACCATTATGTAAAATATAATTTTTTTCTTTAAGAATACTCAAGATCATTAGACATGGTTTTTTCAATGCTAGAAAATCCAGCCAAAAATGAAAATAAACAGTTTCAAGTATTTGCAACATAATTCCCTCATGCATTTATGGAAATATAGTAAAAAGTGCCTTAAAAATGTGGTTTGACATTTCATGCTGCTCTGTTTTTCTGTTTTTCCAGTTCTCAACATTTGCCCTCTTGTCCCGTATCATTTCAGTTTCACTGCTCTTTGGGAAAGATGATGATGGCAGCCTTTGTCATTTTTACAGTGCTTTTCAGCCTTGTTTCAACTGATAGGTGAGAGAAAACATAACAAGGACTTGGTGTAAACAATAGAAACACTTCACAAATTCTATTCTGCATAAACCAAATGTAAACTCATTGTATGCAAACATGATAGCACAGTCCACCAAGATAATTACAAGTACAGCACTGCTTCCCTAACAATGTGCTTTGGTAAAGCAAGGTTAAAGAGATTATCTACATAATTTAACAAGGAAATATCATCCCTTTCTCTGAGCTCTCCAGAAGCAGGTTTGTTTTATACACTACCACCTTCAAGAGAAATTCTCACTTTAAGACAAATATGGAAAAAAATCGCCAAGTTTGGCTTTGATGATGATGACGATAATGACGTGAAATGCCTTTGTCTTTGTTTTATGCAGGGAGACCTGAACTCCTGCCTATCTTAATAACTGGTATTTTACAAGTTTTGTCTTGTTTATAAAGCACAGGACTATTGACAAACCCAACACTATGGTGTAATGGACTAAGCAAGCAACTGCATGCCACAAATTCCTGAGTTTTAATCCAGACCCTCTTGGTGCTCACCTTCTTGTCCATAAAATTGAGATAATATTTATCCTCTACTTCATGAGGGTGTTGTGAGAGTGAGTAAATGTTTGGACAGCTCTTCAAAAGGTCAAGTCCTAACCACGCACCTGTATTTCACTGAAGTAAACTGTTTCCTCAGGTTCCCATGATATGATCACAACACCTTCTTCAGAGCTTCTCAGATCACTTTGGAATAACCATCCACATTCATAACCATCCACATCCATAATCACAGAATGATTTGGGTTGGAAGAGACCTTAAATATCATCTAGTTCCAATCACCCCACCATGAGTAGGGACAAATTTAGGCACTGATTTAGGGCTTCAGAGTAATTTTACCTGTACACTCATGCACATAAATTATCCCTCTACTACAGGAATAATTCAGAAAAACTATGTGCTAAGAAATTTTTAATTCATTTTGGAAGCAGAAGTGTGCCATGTTCCAAGGTGTTTGCAATGCCACTTAATTTTAAAATTGTCATTTAATATCTGAACTGCATAAAAACATAAAGTGGAAAAATAATTCATTTTAAAGAAAATGTTTCGAGAACCATTTTCCCCCAAATATGTCAGCAACTGATGCTCTACAAAGGTTTAAAATAAAAGCTTTAAAATCCCCTGCTTTATTAGATGGGCAATTCCAGAGACTTGACACACTGTATAATCCCATCAGTGGTTAGCTCTCAATAAACAAGTCACACATATAGAAAAAATACTCTAGACCAAGTCAGGAGGCAAAAAGAGGTTAAATCAGTCACAACCAAGTTTTTCCTAAGTTTTAACTCATAAGTGATGACATAAAACCCAGAAAAAAAACAGCTCCAACTTGAAAATGATTTAAATTTGCCAGCTCCAGTCATTTCTGGAAGCGAGCCAGCCTTAATTTGGATGTAAGCTTCTCAGAGTTTGCACAGCTCTAACTTTAACCTGCTGCAGCCTAAAAAGTGGACTTGGTTAAGAAACACACAAAAAATATTCCACGTAATTCAAAACAAGTGATGGTCTGTTCTCTCCAGGTACCCGAGCTTGGGATCGGTTGCTTCGTTCCAGGAGAGGGTGGTGCTGTGTCTTTATGAGCAAAACTGTCCACCTTCAAAATTCCTTCTGTACCAATCTAAAGCTGCATAAGGATAATGCCCACAAGAGGGAATAGGACTTGTTTTCCAGGAGGGAATATTTTCAGAGTCGAGCTTGTAATTTCTATTTGCAAATCTCCAAATTCAACAATTTCTCAGCCTCTATAAACTTGCAGATGGAAAGATCCTGTATTTGGAATAAATAATGTCTGAGCTTCACCTTCATTACAGGGCATTTTCTGTCAGAAGAGTGTTCTATCCTGACTCCTGGAATACACAGAAGCCCTTTGTGGTAAAGCTATCACACTGGGCAGCTAAGGAGGTTTGCATTAATAGTACCATAGAAGGAGTGTAGGGGTGGGGGGAAAGAAAATATCATGACAAGCATTGATTAGAAATGCCAATTGCTCTCTCAGGATCCTGCTCAAAATCCAAGTGTATTTTTTATCTTAATATGCAGAAATGAACTTTTGTACTTCGTAAAAAAATCTCAGCACTGAAACATAAGTACATTTATCTTTTTACCATTTTTCCGGCCCTTTTCCCAAAATCTGCTGGTTATTAAAACATTGCTGTGTAAATAACCTGCCTTTGCTTTTCCCTGCTTACACACACAATGTGGTCATTATTTCCTATATTATGCTCATTCTTATAGTGACAGGCTTTGATGTCAAACAGCAAGTGCTGTGACTTCATTATAGATATATAAAACACAGAAGGACTGGGTGAAAACATCACCAGTCTACACAAGAGATATCCAGGGCCTGAATCAAAAACTGATAGAAGCTTTGGAGTAGGTCTATGACCAGCATGAATATATAACAAATATACAGACCACATTGGGATACACAAGAATACCAGCTGCAGCCACGTAGTGTTTGATCAGAGGATCTCAAAGTATGGTCTTACATGAATCCTCCCAATCATGGAATCACAGAATGGTTTGGTTTGTAAGGGACCTTTAAGACCCTTTAAGGGTCTAGTTCCAACTCTAAGGGTCTAGTTCCAAAACTAGTTCCAGTTCTGCCATGGCCAGGGATACTTTCCCCTAGACCAGGTTGCTCAGGGCCCCCACCCAACCTGGCCTTTGATGACATTAAAGAACACAAAAGATGTTCTTACAGGAAATGGGCAAAAAATGTTTTCTCTTTGTTGAAAACATCATCAACATCTGCAGTTCAGATAACCCTGAGCTAAGCAGCAGTGATGTCTGCAGAGTGCAGGAAGCCAGGGCAATCTTATATAATGCTGATGCCTCCAAAACGAGAGACTGTGATATTCTTATTACTATTGTTAATAAGCATCCTATGGAAATGGCCTCAAGTTGTACTAGGGGAGGTTTAGATTAGATATTAAGAAAACTTCCTTCACAGAATGGGTTGCAGAGCATTGGAATTGACTGTCCAGGGAAGTGGTGGAGCCAATATCTCTAAAAGCCTTCAAAAAATGTGTGGCTATGGCACTTGAAGACATGGTTTAATGGTGAACATGGTGGTGGTCCTGGGTAGGTGGCTGGACTTGAAGATCTTGCAGATCTTTTCCAACCTTAACAATTCCATTACTCTACATAAAAAGACGGATCAGATCCTGAATGCTGTCAAAGGTGATCTAACATGCCAAAGCTGTGCAGTTCTTCAAGATGACTACATTTTCTACACTTCAATATTAAGAATGACATATTTATAAAACAAAATTGACCACTTAAGGTCACTGAGCAGGAAGCATCTTTTTTCATAGCTCAAGCAGCATGTGGTAACACCATGAAACCATGTCTGTGGCTGCTCTGAGGGCCAGGCTTTAAGACTGAAGTTTTAGGGCAATCAACTCATTAATTCTTGACCTCAAGTTCAAACAGTCCCAGGGAATATTCCCGGGCTCTCAGAAAAACCCTTTACACTTAAGTCACTTGACTAGCCCCAGGAATGCTTTTGGCATGGAGCAACTACCATCCTCCAATGTCAGGACACAGCTCAGGGGTACATGGGGGCCAGAAACCCTTCTCAGTAGGCAGTTTGAAGGTGGCCACTCTGTTCTGGAGAATAAGAAAATTGAATAACATGGACATAGGCCACCCCATGCTTGTTAGCCTCCGTGTCAGAGAGCACAGACACAGTTAATCTCCTGGTGCAGACACAGCTTTATGCAGCCAACTCCCTTGGCTCCTCTGAAAACCTCAGCCCAGATAGCTGGAGAAGTGTCCTAATTGAGTAGTTAATAATCACAGTGTGAGCCAGCAGACTTCCTACCTTAAAAGCTATTATTTTAATATTCACATGAGAAATATGCTTTGTTGAGGAAGTCAAATATGAGGCAAAACAGGTATCTTTGTGTTGCCATGCAGGCTGTGTTTCTATGCTGATAAGGTCTTGTTCAACTAACGAGGGGGAAAAAATAGCCCTCACTTCCAGAAAAGCTTTATCTGCCACAGCCTCCCAGGAAAGCAGTGTCCTTGTGCTTCAGGACGGGCAGCCTGCCAGCTTGGTCTAAACTGCCTACAAGGCAGAAGACACAATATTACAGTTAATATCGGAAAACACCGTAATTTGCTTTTTGCTTGCAATTTTATCTGACAAAAACAAGGCAGCTGAGGAAAAGGAAACAACAGAAGATGTGCCTGGCTGCCAGCTACTCCTTCAGCCTGTCTACTGGGGAATGATTTGCTTGATTCAGAGCTAACTATCTTAGGGCTGATAAAGACAGGAACAATAAAAACATTGGACTAAGAAAGTTGCTCATCAGGATGAGGCAGAGAAGAGCCCAGGATGGCAGAGTTTAGAGGGGATGAATAGCACCAAAAGTCAGAGAGAAGGTAAACAAGGATCTATTATTTCATCTCTCATGTAAGAGAAGACAGGAAAATAAATAAATTATGATATTTCACAGAATCACAGAATTGTTAGAGTTAGAAGGGACCCCTGGAGATCATCCATTCCAACCCTCCTGCCAAGGCAGGATCACCTGGAGCAGGTGACACAGGAACGGGTCCAGGTGGGTGTTGAATGTCTCCACAGAGGGAGACTCCACGGTCTCCCTGGGCATCTGTTCCATTGCTCTGCCACCCTCCAAATAAAGAAGTTCTTCCTCATGCTGAGGTGGAACTTCTTGTTGTTTGATATTATGGCCATTGCTCCTTGTCCTATAGTTGGGCACCACTGAAAAGAGGCTGGTACCATCCTCTTGCCACTCACCTTTGAGATATTTATATGCTTTAATGAGATCCCCTCTGTCTTTTCTTCTCTAGATTAACCAGACCCAGATGCTTCAGTCTCTCCTCGTAAGAGAGATGCCCCAGACCCTTGTCATCTTTGTATTTACTATTTAATACTATTATTGGGACAATTTAATACATGAATACTTAGACCAGATAGGAGTTCTGAAAGAAAAACCTCTTCCTGGGAAGTGCAACTTAGAGAAACATCATGGCACTAGAGTTTTAGTCATCATTTATTCTTCCTTCCATTTTCTCTGTTCGGTTTCAAATGCTATATGTGACAGTCTTTACACTTCATTGTTATAATCACATCCCATATTTGAGTGTCACAAAGCAGAGGAAGCACTTCAGGAATCCAACAAAGTGCCCAAACAACCAAATCCAAAAAGAAGGGAAAAGAGAAAAAAGTCAAGTATGGTGAGACAATAAGATCACTAAACACAGAAGCAAATGACATTGTAAACTAGCATGGACATTCTGGAGCTGTTCTGGATGGGTAGGTAAATTCTTTTCAGTTTGTGGAAGATCATATTAAACTTCATATTTAGATTTTTTTTTAAATATGCATATTACCTGGTTAAATTGTCTGGTTTGGGTATACATGTAATGTACTGAATAGTTTGAATTAAGCAGTAATTCATAACAGGCAGGGCATTTCTGGGTGATTATAACATATCTCTGGTAGTGTTTTAAGACATGAAGCAAAGGCTGGATGACTTAAACTACCTGTGATGTGCAATAATCCCCTGGAAATGTTCTGGATTGTCCTACAGCTATTACACAATGTCATACTTACATTATGTGTATAAAAGAGTAATGGCTGTGTATATATTAAGCCTTATTTACAGTATTTACCTCCTTTGGACATGTCAGTCATACACAGGAACAAACTTTTTAGCAGGGCTTGATGTGACAGGACAAGTGGTAATGCTTTTAAACTAAAAAAAGTGTCGATTTAGATTAGATATAAGGCAGAAGTGTTTTATATTGAGGGTGGTAAAACATTGTCCCAGTTGCTCAGAAAGGTTGTGGGTGCCCCATTCCTGGAAAAATTCACGGTCAGGTTGGAAAAGGCTCAGAGCAACCTGAAGATGTCCCTGCTCATTGCAGGACATTGGATTAGATGACCTTTAAAGGTCCCTTCCAACCTCAAACTATACTGTGATTCTGTACCTTTAAAACTCCAGCTTCCTTTAGCAGTCGTGACTATCTGCTCCCCTACTCACTATTCACCTCTCATCATCCCTTTAGAATTTCCCTTTAAAAGACCTGCTTCTCCAGTCCTTTTCTCTGGGATCTACAGTAATTCACACTCCTTCTATTTATCTATTTTTAGGCAGTTTCTGGGCTGGCTTGAGCTAATGACATGTGCAACAATAGTGTTCACATCTGCCCTCGGACTGCTCACTCATCTGGGTCTGGTCCTGCCTCTCCATCACTGTCCTTGGCAGCTCCAACTAAATATTTCTCACTTTAATTCACTTCACACATCTAATATGAGAGTTGTATTCAGACACTGCTCAGCTCAATGAGGTTTCAGGTTCCAATTAAGGACCTTGGGGTGGCATTTTAACAAATGTGACAACAAATGACAGAAATCTCCAACGGTATCATGAATTTTCAAATCCACCAATTACTTTAAGGGTCTGGGTGCCACATTTTCTATATTTGCCTTGCAAGTAAATATTTGTCTATCCATAACTGAATCTGATTCCTATAAAACATACTATTTTTTCTATTTAATTTTTACCTATTTTCTGTCTAATTCTTGACACATAACTTGTTTAAAGGGCTACGATGTAATAACATTGCACAGAAAGAAATTTTTAAAAATCCATATGAAATACTTAAGAATGTAAAATATTCTATGTAGAGTTTTAAAATAGTTGATATGAACATGAGATGGGAAAAAGACAACAGAAAAAACAACTTATATCTTATTTTTACTAATTACTGTGAGATCTCTCATAGTTGTTCTTGAAAGAGAAATAAAATATATTTATGTAATTTATAAAATCTGATTATAAAAAATTGTAACATTCAGAGCCATAATGGATATCAACCTCACTTTCAAGATTACTAACAAGTAGTAAGATATGAAGCAAAAATCAGAAAATAGTATTCTAAATACAAACATTACATTATTAATATTTTATGTTTAATAAAACACATTTAATTTGTACTGTGCCTGACAATCCTATAATTAAGACCTTACAGTGCTGTCTAACATCACTTTCTATACCAAATAAAAATAAGACAACTCAAAATATTTTCCGCTTAATTTAAGGTGAATTGATATCAATTAACTTTTTTGATTTAGACCACAGACTTCTCTCAATCTGAGGTAAGTCACTTCCCTCCACTTATAGTCAGTGCTGAAAAATATGATGTTTAGAAGATCATGCATCTCTGAAAGTGCCCTCTCCTATATGCTTGGAGTTTGCAAGATGAATTCCAATCCCCTTGCTCTGGAAAATCTGAATATCTTTAGTTTAACCATATAAAACTCCAGAATTTATTTGGTTATAGATATTGTTTGAACCATGTTAGCCATATAAAGTTGTGCTTTCTGAAAAAAACAGTGGCCAATCATAAACATTTTCACCAAACGATGTATTATTACTGGCTTCCTTTAAATATCAACCCAGTTGTCAAGAAATCAGACTGCTAATGGAAACTCCTAAACTGTAGTTCCTTTTTTTTCAGTGACTGAGGGAGGGCAGGTTTGGATTAGGTATTAGGAAGAAATTCTTTCCTGTGAGGGTGGTGAGGCCCTGGCACAGGTTGTCCAGAGAAGCTGTGGATGCCTCATCCCTAGAAGTGTCCAAGGCCAGGCTTGGTGGAGCTCTGAATGGCCTGGTCTAGTGGAAGGTGTCCCTGCCCATGGCAGGAGATTGGAATTAGATGGTCCATAAGGTCCCTCCCAACCCAAACCATTCTGTGATTTGATGATTCTATTCTTAGTTAGCGACTCGCCATACAAGCAACTCTCCCAGCTTGCTGCACCTTAAAGACAGGAATTCTCAGTATGGAAAAAAGAGTGCACAGATCTCTTTTTACAAACAGGAGAAATTAAGATGACAAAATATGAACTGTTCTGAATTTATACTCCCTACAAGCTAGAAAGCAAACTGTTCAGAGAAGCAGACACCTTTCATTTGTGTGTAGGATGACAAGTCTGAGGGTATAATGAGAATGCAGAGAACCACCCCTGGGTCTTGCTCAGACCACACAACAGTATGTTCAGGCTGAGGCGCTGGACTGCATCCTCTGCAAGTGCATCCCACAACACCTACCTACCCCAAAATATTGTTGTGTTTAAAAACATATGTCAGATGTAAATGAGCTGCAGCAGGACCCTCCTACAACAGGAGTCAACTGGCACAGCTACAGCCATCTGTGTGCCTGCTGAGTGAGAGCATGTGGGTGGCCCTGCAGCCTGGTCCAGTTTAACACACTCCTCTCAGCACCATGTGGGGATGTGTTTCCGGATGAGGTTTGCAGGATAAACAATGCACCTTATAGTTCAGGAAATGCCATATTCAGCATTCTCCTCTGACACTCCCAGGACTGGCATTAGTGGTGTGCAGAGGCCCCAAATTAATGTGTCTCTGCAGCAGAGAAAAACTATGTTCAAACAGAATCGATAATAAATGATAAGAATAAGAATAGTAATAATAGTAATAGCAATAATAAGTCATTATTGTGATTTTTTTTAATCCACTTTTCTGGGGAAGGCAGATTCATAAGATATATTCTATTACTGAACTTTGGGCCCAGAAAACTGTGCAACTAAGTATTAATGCCTTTTAGTTTGGTTTAGAAAGAAGCTTCAGGCAGACAAACAAATTGGTTCTGAAATATTTAATCCCAAAATAATATCTCAAAAAATAACCTTGAAGCCATAAAACTACTGTTTACCAGGAATTCCACTTTGTTTTGAACACTTTGAGTCGGTGCTAAATTAAGAAATACGCCTCAACAAGGCTCAGTCCATAAGATACATTATCGGGCTGTAGGGAAGCAACAGGCATATCTTGCCACCAGGAACAACAACCTCATACAAAACTGACTCAGAAAAACACGTCTCCAATTTTTAGTTTTGTAAAGGTTCATTTCTGACTGAACTTTTCTGAAAACTCCTGCAGAAGGGTTGACTAAACTCTTTGCTGACCACAGACTCTCAGTAATGAAACCGTGGTTTATTTTATGCTGCCTTTATAAAATCTACTTCATTAATGTGAATGACATTCAGGACACTCCAGTAAGTCACCTATTTGTACAGCTTGAGAAGCAGAATATGACAGCAAATTCAGCCTTTTGCACACTGGTCTGGATTTCAGACTTCATAAAACCTGCAGTTCTGGAAGGGGAGGATCATCTGAACTACATTTTGAGACTAGATGATGACAGACTAGCTGAGCTTCCGGAGAAGTCCTATCAACACTTTGGTGTCTGGCAGCACAGCTACTGGGATCAATTAAGTTAATTAAAACTATATGGCATGTGCAATTCCTGACTTGGTTAGAAGGGAGGCAAATGTGCTACAGCACGATTTTAACTGGAATGGGTACATCTATAAAGCCTTTGAAATGCAGATCTTGAATCCAGAGAATGATGAGAAGACAGAAAACTTGAATTTACACAATCCCTAAATATGCTCTCAACATCATTGTGAACCTCAGACTCACTGAGGGAGAGATGCTCCAGTCCCTTCATCATCTTTCTCCCCCTCCTGTGGACCCACTCCAGGAGCCCTGTCTCTCTCTTGTACTGAAGAGCCCAGAAGGATTTTTCCAACCTAAGTGATTCTATGATTCTGTGATTTTCAATATTCCCTATAATTTGAGGTGGATGGATAGATTGTCAAAGTTGTTGCTGGACCTCAGACTTCATGTCTCCATTGAGGGAAGTCTTTAATTCTCACAAAAATCTGTGTGAAGTGTAGACCAAATGTGGCAATGATGTGAGTGCACTGAATTAACAGTGACCTCTTTCCCATACACACATATCCCCCACCTTAGTAATTTATATGTATGGGAAAATTTCAGTATAGTATTATTTTATTATAGAAGAGAGACAGGATTGCATAGTTTTGTGACATTTTATTCTAATGATTATGGCACCATTTGGCCACTTATCAAGTGGACACATCCCTGAGCAATCTGCTCCAGTTGGACGAGACATTCTCTAGAGGTGCCTTCCAGACAAGGAAAGGCTGAGGGAGCTGGGGCTGTTCAGCCTCGAAAAGAGACACTGAGAGGGAACTTCATCAATGTCTGTCTGTGTCTGCAGGGAGGGGTCAGGGATGGACCAGGCTCTGCTCTGTGGGGCCCAGCAATGGGACAAGAGGCCACGGGCAGAAACAGATGCCCAGGAAGTTCCACCTGAACATGAGGAAGAACTTCTTTCCTGTGCAGTGACCAAGGACTGGAACAGGCTGCCCAAAGAGTGTGTGAAGCACCATCAGTAAAGATATTCCAGAACCATCTGGACACAATCCTGTGCCATTTGATCTGGGATGGCCCTACTTGAGCAGGGAGGTTGGCCCAGGTGACCCACTCTGGTCCTTCCAATCTGCCCCATTCTGTGATTCCGAGATTGCCTAAAGCAGCCATGGTCACCAAGCTTCCTGCAACAAGCGGGTGTTTGAATCCCTCCTCCTCCTTCACCACATCCATTCCAGCATGATTAGCATGGAAGGCAGAATGAGGTTTAAACTAAGAGATTACTTTGTTACTACTGCTGGTACAGGAATATCTACCATTTGTGCAGAAACAAACAGCACACAATTGCTGAGATTGGAACCAAATGTTGTTTATATTTGCATTTTAGATCTACCTGTTCAATTAGTGTATAAGGGTGTGGTAAAGATTTTGGCAAATACAGAGTAAAAATACATCTATGTGCTCAGTATATTTAGCGTTTACACCTATTCATAAAAATAATCTATATTAGAAAATAATACTGAGCCAAAATGTTAATGCAGTCTCTTCCACATGCCAAAAACTTGTGTGGGTATGTGCATAATGTACATACTCAAAGAGACACTAACATCTTGTAATGCAATATGTTTCTGTTATACACACTCCAGACTTCCTAACAGCTGCATATTTTAATATACATAAACCAATACTTGAAAAATAATAAAATGTATTAGTTTTCCACATTAGGCATTTATGACCTAATTTAGGAGAGTATTACATCTTTATAACTTTTAAAAGACCCATTTTGATAAAACATCCCTATAAACAGACTGAGAAAATCGGGGTAACAAGCATCTGTTGCTGCATTGTTTTCTTAATGGGGTAATAAACTAATAACACATTTTTATAACTTTTCACAGGAATATAAAGTATTAAAATTGAAACTGATATTGAAAAATGTTCTCATGGACCATTTTATTTTATTTTATTTTTCCACTATGTAAAGTTACAGTACTTACCAGATTAATATTAATATATCTTAATTATGTTGACACAATGGAAATTTGCCAAAGACATTCAAAGAATGGAAATAACTTGTTATTTCCACTGCTCTAATTAAGGTGGTGTATTTAGCCCATTTTATTCATAATATAGTAGTAATATGAATATTTATAAGAATGTATAGAGACACCACATACAGAAATAATGACCCAAAGTTTCTTAGGGTTTTAAAAAGGATTATTCCATTGGTTTCTAAGAACAATGCCCTTTTTTTTTCCTAATCTACCTGTTCTAATAAAGAATTATCTAAATTGTATTTCTAAAAACAAATATCACAATTACATGATCAACAGCTTCTTTCCAGAAATTTCAGTTGCATTGTTATGATGTTTTGTTGGGCTTTTTAGAAAAAAGGTCAGACCATGTTGTGAAACACAAATTAATGAAAAGGTATTGAAAATTGTAACTCTGAGTTGAAATTGCTATATTTTGCAAATTATTTCCTTTGAAACTATGCATATGGACATCAGGAATTCAAACTAAGTTGCTGACCTGCATTCAAAGTGGATTTTCACATTTACAGTTTACCAAAGCACCAGCAAAGGATGATTCATAGACCTTGGAGATGGAAAGGACCATCAAACCTCATTGTGCTGCATAACAGCCCACATAATTTTCTTGAATTGGCTCTACAGAACCAATAGCTGTGGTTGAACTTGAGCATGGCTTTTACAGAAACATCTCCTCTTGATTTTAAAATTTCCAGTCATGGATAATCTGTCACCATCATTGGTTAAGCTATTTCAGCACTTAGTTATGTTGTTATAAATATATATGCCTTATTTCTACTTTGAATTTGTCTAGCTTAAATGTCAAGCTGCCCACCAGAAGAAGGACCTCTCACACACATCATCCTGTCAAAGTAGAGAAAAAGGCACTTCCACAGCATGGTCCATTTGACCCCTCTTAAACATCTACCTTAGGAAGAGATAAATTACAGTCCAGAAATGCTTATTCCTCTCAATTGACTATAAAGGAAATCATAGAATCATGGAGTGGTTTGTGTTGGAATGGAACTTAAAGATCATCTTGTTCCACCCCCTCTGCCATGGCAGGAACTCCTTCCACTATCCCAGGTTGCTCCAAGCCCCATCCAACCTGGCCTTGAACACTTCCAGGGATGGGGAAGCCACAGCATCTCTGGGCACCCTGTCTAGTTGTGCTTGCAGACGTTTGTCACTGTGCTCAGATGCAGACATTTGTATCTAGCCAGAGGAATCCCTCCCTAAATATCCTTATAACTTTGCATGCTAGGACTGAAAAACTCTAAGACATGAGGTTTTTTTCTTCTTTTCTGGGTCCTTAAAAATGGACTACACATTTTCTTTAGTTTGTGTATCTCCACGTGAAGTTTTTCCAGTCTTTCCCAATTTCTCCTAGACCTTTGAGCCGTTTCCAATTCTTGAGATTTTTACTAAAACACAAACACCCAAACTTGAATGGTATTTTAGCTCTGCATGCCCTGCTACACCAGAAAACTTGAATTTCCTATTCTCCTGTCTGCCCAAGGACTGCCTCTACCCCTTCAGCTACAGGGCTGTATTGGCCCTATCACATTCAACTGATTCCTCAAGACTCCAGGACACTCTTTCAAAATCCCTACTTGCAAGACACAGCCCTAGAGACTGTAAATGTTGCTCATTTTCTTAATTTACAGATGAAATACTTAACATCTGGCTCTTCTGGAATGAAAGTAATTTGCTTACACTTCATTTATCAAACGGTAACTCAGTAACTCTCTGTCACTACCTTGTCCTCTTCATTACTTTACAATCCTCAATTAACTTTATTCCAAAAATATTTGACAAGGAAACTAGACCCTAAATAAACTACCTTTGGAGAAATGGAAAGTTGAAGAGTTTGCAATGTAAATTTTCCAAGCCTGCAACACTCGCTATGAATGCAGAGCTCCAGCCACTCTGCCTATATCCATACTATAAAACACAGCATCATCCCAGACTTCTCAGAACAGCAAAGCCTTATTCATGGAATCATGGAATAATTTAGGTTGGAAAAGACCTCTAAGATCATCAAGTCCAACCATTAAGGCAGCAGTGCCAAGTCTACCACTAAACCATGTCCCCAAGTGCCTCATCTACACATTTATTGAACACTTCCAGTGATGGTGATTCCATCACTTCCCTGGGCAGCCCATTCCAATACTTGACAACCCTTTCCATGAAAAAATTTTTCCTAATATCCAATCTAAACCTCCCCTGCTGCAACCTGAGGCCTTTTGCCCTCTCACTTGTTAGCTGAGAGAAGAGACTGACCCACACCAGGTTCCATCCTCGTGTCAGGGAGTTGTAGAGAGGAATAAGGTCCCCTTTTATTGTCCTTATGTTGATATTACAAAGTCAGCCTCAGTTATAATGGTGACAGGCAGAACTTCCTAGTATCTAGTGCTATTCTTGGGATTTATGTCAATAACTGCTAAAGCCAAATGGTTGCTGCTGACTACAGTTTGAAGTGAAATATTACTTTTTTTTTGGAAAAAGACATTATTAGAAACTTTTAACCCACCATTTCTTAAAAATAAACTTTATGAAGCTGGGAACGAATTCTTTCCATGAAAAAACAAGAAATACAAGGGTTTGCTTCAGCAACCTAAAAGGAAATTGTGCTTTGATGAATTGGGAAGTGTGTAATAAATTAGAGGAAGCAAATAATACCCCACATTGTAACCTTTGCTCACAGACATGGCAGTAAGTGTTTCTTACCCTAAAGTACAACTGATAAAGATTCTTGGCTGAATAACTCAGGGCTAGTTAGTTTTTTATGTCCCTCTGAGAGCTCTCATGTCATGCTGCCAGCTCAGGCTGAGTGGAATTCCTCACCTCCTGCCTATTCCAAATCCTCCATCTCTGTTCCTCAAGAACCTTGTGACGACCACAACAAACAACGTCAATAACATGGGTGTCATCTCTGATACTGGATACTCTCTATGTTCACACTAGAATTGCAGCTGTATTTTGTATTTTGCTTTCCAGAAAACAATCCTAGTGGCATGTAACTGCCTTCCTTACCCTTCATCCAGATTCTGATCTTTTCTCTGAGGAAGTCACAGAAATGTTTAGGAATCCAGCTCTGAAGACACAACATTTTCTTGTTTGTACCAAGTCATAAGGCTCCTGCCAAGCTCATTTCTCCCACCCATCACTCTGATTTTCCTCCCAGAAATGTGCATGTGTTAGAAGCTGCTTTCCATTTTCCTGCATGGCACATCCTCCTCTGTGCAGGAGCACATCTCCCACCAAATGTCAGGTTCCAACACAGATCAGCCCAATTGCCACTCCTTGCTGTGCACACACCAAACATTCAAGCCAGCACACCTTCTATATCATCTTTGTGTTGGGAAGAAGCAAAGAGCAGACTAACATCATCACCCACTGTCATTTTGTTCTTAAAACTCTGCTGTGCTCTGACTTGTACAGGAAAAAATCTCTTCCTGACTGGATAATTTATATACTGAGATCACTTTCTTACCAGCTAAACAACAGTATCTCCCTTTTACTCGCCTGCTTATCTTATCAAATCTTGTAATTTGTCATCTCTCTATATGGCAAAATCTATTGAGCCATCACTAATAATAATATACAAATACAGAGGAGTCCTGGATCTTGACTCATATTCTTACATTGAAAAGCATTAGCAAGAAGATTTCCCCTCCTGCTTTTTAAAGATAAATGACAATTTATGTATGAGTTGAGACTCCAGGAAAAAAATCCCACCTTCAGGAAATGGTATTGTGCACGTTTAAAAACCCCACCATAAAACCAGTATTCTTTTACATAATCCAGGCTAAGTATTCAGAATGTCTTGTCACTTTTGACAATTTGGAACTAGTTATAAAATTATTTCTCAAAATTAGTATTCCTTGATCACATGAATGGCTTTCAACACATTCTAAAGAGACACAATTAAGAGCTTTTTATCCATTTGTTGAGCCATCTAGTTTCTCTCTTTTATACCTAGCTAACTCTTTTTATCACTTAAATATTACTGTAGTAAATTATGGACAAAATCCTCATCTACCCTGTAGGGTTTTAAATCCCAACGTTCCTAAAGTGGCAACAAGCCTTTCTTCTATACCATTTGCTATTTCTTAAAAAACCGTCCAAGCACAATGGTGAGATTGTTTAACTTCCTTGTTAACAGATGCAGGAACAGCTGAATGCTTTTTCTCAGAGGCACCTAATCTACACTCCAAATCTACACTATATCTTTGGAGAGTAATTTAAGCTTCATATCTAAACACCAATTAGAATGACAGTCCTCTCGATGGTGAACATTAATAACTTGTCCTTCTTGCAAGAAAAAAAAAACAAACCCAAACCCTTCACCACCAACAAAATTAACCTCATGAAATTAATATGTCTCACTTCCAGGCCATTTGTATTGCAATAATTCTTCATGGAGACTGCTTCCTTCCAGCAGTTTTATCACCTTCTGCAGTAAAACTAACACATGTAGATCTCTAGAGAGTCTTATTTTTTTCCTGTTGTCTCAATTCTTTACCATCAAAAATGACAGTCCTGTCAGCATATCACCACATTTTAAGACTGACCTATGCCAGTACACTATCTGGAATATTGCATTAGTATAATTTGTCCAGGCTGGATACCAGCCTCTTCCCCACATACCTGACCTGCTAGAGTTAGCAACTCTATGCAAACATTTATTGTGTGATTTTTCTTCTTATTTTTATTATTTTTTCCTTATTACTTCTTATTCTTATTTTTTTTTATTATTGTTATTTTTCTCCCAGTATTATTGGAATTTAAATTATGTAGAATTAAAGGCATATAATTCTTAGGCAGAGCTCTTAGCTATGGAATTCATTCCAAATTAGTAAAACAGAACAGGACGATTTTTAACCATTCAGGTGTATTCCAGATTCCATACTCATTCAGCAATTGAAGCCTGAAGGAAACCACTTATTTGATACATGTTCTCAGGGCTTTGCAGAATAGTGCAGGGTCTTATGAAAGCCCAATATCTTACATTTTCATCCATGTGCATATTAACTAACCTAAATACTCACAGAGACACAGAAAAGTGTCTCAGCAAGGAAAAATCCCTCCTCATATCCTCTCTCCTAAGACTGTCATGGAGGAAAGGGTGGAACTTCTACCAATAAGTAACTGAAGAACTGAATTGCTGTGAAGGAAACTGAACTATCCAGGATGATATAACTGGGAGGAAGACGCTTGGTTTAAAAGCAAGAAAACCATCTTGAATGTGAAATTTTGCCAGTGTAGAACAGTAGATACAAGAGATGAAGCTGAAAGCCCTGGTTGAAGTTAATCCTAAATTGGACACCACAGTCACAAATATAAGTACAGTAACAGACAGCACGAAAAACATGACTGGTCCCTGATAAACTTTTCTGATATTCCTTTCAAGAACTTCCCTTCATTTCATGGTTTTTCTCTAGTTCTCCTATAACCACAGTATTAACTCGATGCTCTATCCTTTACACATCTTCCAAAACTTTCCATGAGGCAAATATTACAAGGCCAGAAAAATGGATCCAATTTTAATTTCATCCCATTTTATGTTTATTGCAAGTACTTTTCAAGAACACTTACTCATCTTCTCTTGTTCTGGCACCTATCTTTACAGTACACCCAGATGCACAATTTACACTTTCTCAGCTGAGCAGTGTCCATGCTGAATTTCAGAAATAGAACACAGATAAAACAACTGAATCCCAAACTTCACAGAATCACAGAGCAGTTTGTGTTGGAAGGGACATTAAGGACCATCTCGTTCCAACCCCCTGCCATAGGCAGGGGCACTTCCACTAGACCAGATTGCTCCAAACCCCATCCAGCCTGGCCTTCAGTTCACTTCTTTCTTGAAATTCCTGCTCTCTCTCAACAAAATATATTTTTAAACCATTCTACCTTTCAACCCAGCAGTAGAAATGCCAGGATTTGTCTATTGCCTCAAATCTACTACTGGTGCCTTTGAGGTCACCATCACTGACAAAAAAACTACCTTAAATTAAATGTCCAGAGAAACCAAAATGCCAGGAAGAATCACTTAATGTACAAATAAAAAATCTTAGAGCTTTCCACATGGCAAAGAGTATTTTCTTACTTCTGTTTACTAACAGACATTTAGATATAGATATATTTATAAATTATAAACATGTATTTCTCTGCATGTCTGTTTACATTTCTGAAAATCCTTTCAAGGATTCTTTAAATCCTACAAGTATCCCTCTACCCTTTTCTCTTATGTGCAATAAATTTTTTAAAAATGAATGTTGAAATAACAGATGAATCAAAATGTATATTACTAATAATACCAGAAGCCTCAATTTAGCACATACTTTTGTCAGACTGAAGGTACAGTTTAAAAATGAAGCAGATGACTGCTTTGCTGAATTGAGATTTACATGACCTTAATGCTAAAATCAGAAAGCTGGAACAATACAAAACCTCAGGGAAGGGAAGAAACACAGAAACTCCAAACTAAAATTCATAAAATGTGTTCAGTTGCCTCAAGCCCAGTGTTTTCACTTGATTTTACTACAGAAAGTGTGCAGCCAGGCTCTGTGAAATGGGTCTAGTTGGAGAAAAGTAAAATTTGATGTTAAAAGAGATTTTCCAGCAACCAAATCCCAGTGTTGTCTTCTGATGCCTGGAGGTGTATCAGAGGGATAAGGGGAGAATGAGCACCTTTGTCACAAGGGATGGAGAGGACAGAGGACACAAATCAAACATCATTTGTACTGCTGCACACTCAGTAACTTTTTTTGCTGTTAGTGGTATCAAAGATTTAAATGAGAGCTGACACTTCACTGAGTGTGGCACGATAAATGGACAGAAACAAGGCACAAAGACCCTGTTTAAACTTCAAGAACCTTCTGTCTTCTCTAGGCAATGTTAAGTTTAACAGGTACTCAAGTTTGAGCACTATCATGGGACTTTATGAACGTGGGAGTAGGCAACTAGAATGGAAAAAAACAGACAATAAGATTTATAAAAAATATTTCCACTTGGTGTTCTCAGATGATTATTTGTTCCTTTCCAGATTTCCTCTGGAGTAAAATCTAGAGATTTACACTCTTTATTTGCAAAGTGAGAAGAGATTCCACAGGTAAGAGTTTCTATCATAGAATCACAGAATCCCAGAATGGTTTGTGTTGGAAAGGACCTTAGAGACCATCTCATTCCAACCCTCTGCCACAGGCAGGGATGCCTCCCATTAGATCAGGCTGCTCAAAGCCCCATCCAACCTATTCATTTATTTAAGCTCAATATTTAAGCTCAATACAATTAGGACATGTCTGTCAAACGTTAGTGGTAGAAATAACATCTAAAATGAAGATCCTGTTCACAAGAAATTAAGTTTCTTGCAATTTTTCTTCAACCTCAGATTAATTCCAAGTCAAACAGCTATATTACATGATCCTAGAGTTCTCATAATGTTTCATCTCGACAGCTCACATCCTGTGCTACAGAGCTGTGCAGCTCTGCTGCCGACTCACTCCCACAGCTGCATCTCCCATCTGAGCTGGCTCAGCCAGCACACAGGTGAACTGACAACTACGAGCACTTTCACTTCATAAACCACTTTTAAATCTTTCAAGGAGAAAAATATGAATGAATGCTCATTTTCAGGGGAAATCTGAAAGGATCTGTACAGAATACAAGTATAACAACTGATTTTGCATTACATAATGGTGTAAGTACATGACACTGTTCACAATCTAGCAGATTCACAAAGACATGAAACCTGCAAGGAGCTGCACTATTATTCTGTGCAATGACAAGAAATAAAAAGATACTTTGTTCTTAAGTCTTCAATTTTGCTCTTAGGCTTCTTCAATTACCAAGTTTCTATTTTAAAATCTTTATACCACGCTGCAGGGATGCAATGTCACTGTCTTTACAAAAAGTAATGCGAATTATTGAAGAAGGACATACTTATGTTTGTGCAGTATCTTGGAACACTTAATTAAATTACCTTGTTGTCCTAATATCTGCACAAGAATTATATTCACTCACCTTATCCTTGAAATACATATTCATATATACATGTTAGATTGCCTTGAGGAAAATACTAGAAGTCAGATTTTCATCTATACTAAGGTTTTTTAAGCCTCTCAGGAGGCACATAAGAACATACACTTCATTTAGAAAGTAACGTATTCTTACCCTCGGATCCTTTTACATCAGTACAACTGTGCTTAAAGTGTCTCTAGTATGTATTTGAATCTGGCCATAGAGTTAGAAAAAAGTAATTATAGAAGGTTCATGACATCAGGAGTTGCTTTGGTTTATATGAGAGATTCAGCTGATTGCAAACTTTATAGCTGACTTAACTTCTCACTACCAGAGCTAGTAAATTTATTTGACAAATTAGGGGTTTTTTAACATTTAGCTACGAAAAAATAATGAAATTTTACACTGTGAGCTCCCACGTTGAGTAAGATGCATGTTCTGTTCAGCACTTCCAGTGTAACATCCTTGAACAGGCAGTGACACAATGGAGGACAATGGTTGCACAAACCACATTAGCAGTCGTCTCATGCCAGTATCTCCTACCTCAACAGAACCACATCTATGCTGCCTGAAAGCCTCACGTGCTGCTTACAACAATTCATGTACTGTGTTGTGTAGTAAGACACTGATGTATGTGCAATCCAAGAATTTTAAATATCCCCACAGGATATCAAATACTATCCAGACCGTTTGTAAATACTTTCCCAGCACTCTGCAGAAAGTGAGCCAGTTCTTTTCAAATCGACTTAAATGACATTTTTGTCTTATCTAAAAATCTGTGTTCCTGTTTAATAAAATCATCTGGACAACTTACTGCTTCATCAGTGCAGTGAAGTTTATGCCTTCATTAATAAATTCTGTTTGAGCGTTAAGATTACCCCCAGTAGAGACAGCTGGGAAACTGGAACATAAAGTCAGGCAGCACATTTAATGACCAATGAACTTCTGGAAACTTAGTCCAAAATGATACATCATTGTGTCAGACACTCTTAGGCAATATGCAGCTTGGTCTCTCCCTCCTTAGAAACATGAAACCCCCTGAAACTGCTACCACAAATTGGGAACCTTTTAAATTACTGCCAAGCCACCTGCTTTTCTCCAGGAAACTTCATAAAACTCTCCAAATTAGTAATGTCATTAAGTAAAGCTTACAGAACTGTTGTTATTCTGAAGGAATATTAGCTGTTTAGCTTAAGGAAACCAACAGGGATTTTTATCATGGAAATAACTGTCATATATATCGTATAATCCATTCCAAATGAAATGCATTAACATATTCTTTAGTATGCTATTCTTTCACATATTCATCTCTCTGGGAGAAAAGTGTATAACCATTTTCTCAGGATTAAACTCATCTAACAAAGAAGTTCGAGAGAAGGGATGTGAAAGATTCTCAAACAGTTTATATGTCTTCAGATAGTATTAAGAGCTGTATAAATCAAATGTCCCATTTTACATGTTTGAATAGCACAGGAAGAAATCGTGCTCAGATTGAAGAGGGAGCCTGATTTCCCCTGTTCATTCTCTTTTTTGAATGGTTCTACACAGAGTGGGAGAGGATGGATTATAGGAATGCCTTCTGTCGAGGAGTTGGCCAAAACTGTGCCATCTCATCTTGGAGTCATTTACCCAAGAAGATGATTTAGAGGACACTTCAGTGGCACCGTTTTTGGAAGGCAAAAGCAGAAGGGAAGGAATATAAATCAAAGGTGACTGGCAGGTAAAGGATATATGCAGCAATCAGCCAAACCATGTGCACACTGGCACAAATTCAACAAGATCATTTATAAAAATTTTAAGTCAGGAGTACACAAAAGGGGGTCTGGTGCTAACTAAATCCACAGATAGATTACACGCCACTGAAATAAACACTTCCAGATGCTGGCATACAAAAACCTTTTACAGAAAGAAATGTTTTCTTTCATAAATCTGAAAGGAGGAACCTTGGGATGGGGGCTGGGAGAGAAGGGAACAAGATTTCCAAACTGCGATTTGACTTCCTACTGGTTTTATAGAATAATAACTCATCTTTTTCAATGACACAGTGTTAACACTGTAGAATAACAAATAACTACAGACAACAGCTTGAAGTATAGACAAAAACATTATAAGTATGTAAGCATTTAATGAAATAAAATGCCTTTTCTTTTCTTTCAAAATGAGAAGAAAGAATAAAAATGTCAATTTGACTTTTCCTATATCAGAAAATGAATGTGTAACTGAAGGAAAAGATTTCAAATGCCTTTTGACACAAATACATACATTTCATTTTTGAGAGCCAATTAAGTATGAAATCTGGACTTCTTCAAAATCATTATCAGTTAATTTTCATTATCAATACAGGCAGTATATATTGTACAGGACACTAAATATCAGAGATTTTTTAATTTGGTTTCCATGTACCTAATTCCTTTCGGAAACAGCATTCGAAATTTTTTATCATTGAAATGCTTTAGAAAAATTTACGTGTAATGTATCCACACTGTGTCTATTGAAGCAATTCTTGAAGATTGTATTCCAGAACTTCTTCTCACTACTATTTTGGTCTGAAATATGCAAAAACAAATGTCTTTCAGTTAAGAACATTTAGCTGCAGACCAGACCCCCTCAGTAACAACTCCAGGTTGTGCACTTTCCTTCTCTGGAGATATTCAAAAGCCATCTGGACCACATCCTGTGCCATGTGCTGTGGGATGACCCTGCCTGAGCAGGGAGGTTGGACCAGATTACCTCCAGTGGTCTCTTTCAACTTAACCCATTCTGTGGTTCCGTGAAACATGAAGTCATATCTTCCTTGAAGTTAAGGTCACCTAAACCAAACTTTCTTTTCAAAATGTCCTCTTCTGCCTATCTCCACAAATATACTACTGCTACACCACCCTCTGTATTTTAAACATTTCTCTCCCTTTTTCCTACCCCCTGAATCTGCTGATTTAGCTTCTTACAAGCTCAGCTTTCCCAGGTCTATTCCCAGCCACTATTCCACAGATTTTCTTTTCTAGGGGAAATCAGTAGAGTCAATATAATCTTTATTTTATTGATATTATTAAAGGTCTGCGATGAACTTCAGTGCTCTTCACAACATAAACTGCTTTAAGCATTTGCATAAAAGCTGTGCTCAGTCAGGATCAATAATGAGCACTAGAAAAACATCAGAAGTGAAATGTGTTAACTAAGTATACAATTTGATTGTGAAACTATGATTTACATTTACATGTAATATACTGAAGTCCACATGGGATACTTGCATTAATTATTTAAGAACCTCTAAGAGTAGAGGCAGGGCTATATAAGGCCCAAATAATTTAAGTCTTTGCCAAATCCCATTCTCTGGTGTTACATGTTCTTCATTCAGGGAATGTCACAAGCAGTATCATAAACAGGGGTTTGTAAATATTCATTGTTTATGCTGTGTAGGCTATTTTATGAGACTGAAATATTTAACAAGAGAAGGTTTAGACTAGCAAGCCTTTTCATACTGAAATGCCTTGGAGGCTGAAGGAGCATTCCCCCCAAAACATAAATATCCAAAGAGATGTTGGTTATACCTCTGTTCATTCAATATGCTCCATTTACACACACACACACTGCTGAATAATGGCCACTGTCTGCAGGAAGCCTGTGCAGGGTTATGATTTGGGAACTCAGTTTCTCCGAACTAAACATCTACAGCACTTCATTTCAGAACTGGCATAAACTACAGACAAAGAATCTGCTTTGGAAACATTTTCTTACTCTTTTTGCCTGTGGTCTTCCACTGTTGTAGCTGACCACTTTGCTTTTAATTTCAGAGTACAGGATGCTAGCTGCACTTTTTACTAGAGCTCTTCTCGTGGTCACAAGAAATGCTTACAAACTGTTTATGTACTAACTGTACATAAACACTGTATATTGTTCACAGAATAAATACTCTTAAAGAATTATTTATTTGCTACCCCAACTGTATGAAATACAATCAATTCAAATAACTTGATATAATTTCTCTAGAGACATTATGTTTCTATTCCTGGTAAGAAATATCCATCTGATATTTTGTGAATACCTTGGCATAATAAATACTATTATTTTGAATATTGTTTGGATGGAGATTAGGATTATTCCTACAGGCCAAATCTAGACTAGATATCATTTTCACTATGACATTTCCTTAACTTAAATGCACAGAGAAATAGACACAGGTCCAGCACACTGAATTGCATTACCCATCATTATGAAGAGTTCCATACTTCCCATTCCTGTCTTGCAAAATTATATGGCACTATTTTTTAGTATTTCACTGATTCTTGAAAGTCTGGACCATGCTTTAAAGGAAACACTGAGCACCACACGATACTGTTAATAGAAAATATATGGATAAAACATATGTCTAAACTACCTCAGTCATGATACAATGCAGAAGAATCTCGACTGCACTTGCTGCTTTCCATTGTGGCTTGCACTTGGAGACAAACCCTAAATGCTCTAGTTATGTTAGTCATTTTAACATAGCTATTAAGGTCAAAATAAATGCAAACGGATCATTTTCACTAGGTTAATGTTAGTTCTCATTTACCATATGATTATAAAACTTTCAAAATGTTCTTTTTGTCCAAACCAACATCCATCAAATGCTGCTAAAGAATAAATTAAACAGCTCAACTCTTCTTGCAAAACTGCCTCATTAGGAACACTTATCACCAAATCATATAGAAGAGAGGGACAATTATGATGAATCAGCAGAACAGGGAAAGATGTGAAAAAATGTGTTGTGTCTTAGGTCTGTGACACCAGGATAAGGGACAAAGGAAAGGGAAGAGAAGAAACAAAATTTCTTTTAATATGCATGCCAGGTTGCTCACTGACTGTGAGAGACCCTTGCCATACAGAATTCCCCATGGAAGCTGTGACTCATGGGCTTTCTCTCTCCAAGAAAACAGTCAAAGAGAGCATATCACAAATTATCCCATGAATATAAAGAGGACATTTCAATGAATATTGTCAGCAAAAAGCTTGCAGTTTGATAAATCCATAAGAAAAGTGTTAAAAAATCCAAGTGTCATGGCAACTATTATTGCTACTAGTGCTATTCACCTAATTGCTTTAATACCTGAACATACACAGCATCTCTATTTCTGTAAAAAAATCCCTCTAAAAAAATTCATAGTTACCTAACAGTATTGAAATATTTATCAATTCACTTAGAACAATTTACAGTAATTCTTAGACAGTGACATAAGTGGTTTTGGGCCGTCACCAACCCACTATGCATTTATGAAACACACCTCCACTCTTCTGAGAAACCTCTTCACACAGTGTAGCAATGTACATCAGGACATTAACCCAGCTATGTGTCATCTTAGGTACAGACTCAGTGAAACACTGGATGCTGAGTCCAAATGACTCTTGTTATATTCAGGAATAACATCTTCCTGATGTACTGATAAATCATTATGATTCCTAGTCAACTGTATTTTACCCATAATTACTTATTATTTTGCATTGGCCAAACTGTCACAAAAGCCCTTTGCTTCTCTCCTCCTTGGAGTCTGAAAAAAATACAAAAAGATGGGCAAAATGGAAAACATACAACCAAAATATCATATCCCATATGCAAATCCATTAGAGAAAAATAACTTCTCCTTCTTCAAGGACTTCCATGTATATCCACACAGTGCATGACTCTGCTGAAACAATTTTCTACCCAGACAAAACAGCTCATGAACCTTTTCCATTCCATAAGTCTGTTTTTTTTAAATAGTGACTTTCCATAAGTACTGTTGGGATGCAATTGATGGTGTCTTTCAACATCACCCATCCCTGTGCAGGGTAACACCTGACTATCAAATTCCATTGTTCATCCTTTTCTGGTTTGGGTTCAGGTACAAACTCTCTGAATGCAGCAGGCCCTTGACAACTGCCAGTCTGTCAGTTATTACATTGATCCATAAAAATATCCATTCCAGTGGCTTCACAGAGATCAGAGAAGGGTTTACATCCTTCTGATATAGGTTTTCCCTCAGTCACTACAGAGAATAGCTCAGACTTCTAACGTTATATCAAAGTTTTGCATTACCTACGCACACTGTGTCACATAATTCCTGTTACTGAGATCTGAGGAGATGGGTTTGCCTGATTATATAAAAATCTGCTGTAGGACTGTTAATCTTTCTCCTTATGTTTGGTTTGGCACAAGTCACCAGACCTTTCCACCACTGAAGTGTATTTGTTGTGGGAATCTCTTGTCACGTAGATTGCAAAGGGCTACTCAGTGCTCCATCTACATTTTTGCCAAATTAAGACACAGTGGTCGTGGTTATTGCATGGAAAACTGTGATGGCAAAATTACCCAAAACTGCCAGTGAGGGCACTGAGAGGAGAAGTGAGCAGACAGACAGACCTAAAAGCACACTCTGTAATACCTCTCAAAATGCTCTTCCTGAGCTTTCTCATTAAAAGTGGAATTGTATTACAGCCCTACAACATCTGAATGCATCCAGGAGCTGACCCAAGATTCCCCCTCTTTCTTGGCTTGTTTAGAGGGAACAAGATCTGCTCATCTCATCAACCATGTTGATAGTAGGTAATGTTAACAAATTAAACTGTTCAGTTAGTTGCACTGTTTGGAAAGTTCACAAGATTGGAGGACATAAATAAACCCCAGTCCAAACCAGAGGATTTTATTATACATTGTGGTTGCAGAAAAAATTTGAACTTTGGTTAAAAATTGGCCAAACCACTTGTAGTGAGGGTCAGGGAAAGAAGACTTACCTTTCTGCAACTGTTTTACTCTCTTTATTTCTTTATAATAAAGTTAAATATATTCTCTGCTTTCAGAAGCTATTGCCATATTCTTAGCTACATCTCTTAGCAAACTTCTGCTAAAGACATTTTTCTATTTTGGACTAGAAATTCTATCCTAAGCTTTACATGATATTAATCTGTCATTTGTAAGTGGCAAAAGACAGAAGTAAAACTATGTAAAGACAATTCATTGCAAATGCATATTGACTATCATTAATAAACCAAATATTCACTGCCATTTATAAGAGCATTGATCAGTTTTGACATTAGGATAATTAAAACTTCCCATATTCATTTACTCTTCTTTTGTTCCTCACTCCTGAGGTCAAGTCCCAGTATTTCTTTGATATTTCTGGTCTTCATAAACTTCTGTATCATTTTTATGTAGATGAATTTCCTACAAATTCAGAATCACTTTACTAAAATCTCTCAAAAATCATTCTTCCTGATTTTTAGGACCTCAGATCTAGCTTGGTGGGAGTTTTTTGTTTTGTTTTGCCTGTCATGATTTCTTTGACATTTACTCCTTCCTAAAAGTAGATACTCTGAGGTAAGCAGGATTATGCCACAAAGAACAGGAAAAAAAGAAAATTACTCCAATTTATGACATTGGAGAAGGACTGCTTTCACATTTTCATCAGCTGAGAAAATTAAATAAAGAATTCGTTTGGCTGCTCTGAACAATGGATTTGCAATTTGCATAGAAAAAAATGATGGCAAAACCTCAGAACCCATCAGTGCTTTACCACAAGCTCAGTTTTATTACATTTCAGTGGAGGTTCAAAGTTGCCTAAAGAAACCATTCTCTTTCTCCAACTGTAAATGTGACACTTGAGAATTCAACTTTCAATAGGAGCAGTATCTGACACACAACTAATTTTAGAATATAAAGTGCTCTTCACTATATTGGAATACATATAATTTAAAATAACTGTAAACCTAAACTTTGGAAAAACAGAGAATTCAAGCACTAACAAAAAAGCATAATTTGTAATTGAAAGAAAATAATATTTAAAAGCAAAAAAAAAAAACTTTTTTGTCCTTCCAAAAAGAGACAGAAATTACTGAGTTTTATTTCCCAAGAGAATTATGCCACTTTTATAAAGAAAATTACAGTCACCACAAATTGCTCTCAACAATTCCAAAGCTTCTTCATTCGACCACTTGAAAATCAAAGTTCTTTAAGATTATAAATATAACTTTTTATAACTCTGTTATTACGTACTGTGAATGGGGAAAGGGGGCCAATCTTGTGGCCGTAGCGTCGAATGGCCTCTCTGATGTGGCTGGGCTGGATGGCATCACTTTGAGCCTCTATCCCACAGGCTGCAGTGCTCTGCAACAGAAAAACACAGAAATTGTTCCTAAATCAAAAACACACAACAGACCTACACTGCATAAAGCATGAAAATAAACCTTTTATAAAATGGACCAGTTTTTTTTTTTTTTTTACTGAGGATACATATCATTGCTGCCACACACTACATTAGAGAAAAAAGCTATTAACAAATTAAAGAGGACTTTTACATGAACTTTGCTTAAAAGACCCAAAGAACACTATGTTTGTCCTCTCAAATCTTTCACCTAGTGCTGCTGTATGTTGCAATTGAAAAGAGCAGAAAATGTTCAAACTATAATGAAAGGGTCATATAAGTCATACTGCAATAACCACAGAAACTATTTTTAAAACATTTCAGGCTCTTATTATGATGTCACGGGGTGGGGAAAATACTGAACAAGCACCCAAAGTGGAAGGCAATTTGACACCAAAGTCATCATTCAGTAATATCAGATTGAAATTTGAAGCTGAAACGTGACATAATGGTGTTGGAAGGATGCAAAAAACTTAATTACCTGAAATTGGAATGTTTTCAAATTTAAAATGAGCTTTTGGATTATGGACCCTAAACAGGTAAAAAGAAGAATTCACCACTACTAGGGCACTGATTGTGCAATAATTTCCCCAGGATTTTAAAATAAAAAGTTACTCTTTTCTCCTTGTTAGTCAATCTAAATGTTGTTTTAGGCTCCACCTAGACACAGCTGCCTGCCAGAATTCAGATGACTTATCAAATGATGGCTGCTTGGCAATAAATTCATGAAAATTATATTAGTGAATGCACTGAGAATGACAAAAACTTAAATTATACACTGAAGTTCAATGTACAAACACACACACAGTCCCCTCATACATTCATATGATATACCAGTGCTCTCAAATTTGGAATACGTTTTATGAAATGTTTTATTTTCAAGAGTGCTGAGTCCACTGGAGACTGTGTGTACACACAGAATTATTCATAGTATGATGGCAGATTCTTCCCTTGCTGATTGACATTCATAAAGGGAATATGAAACTCAAATATTTTTTGCTGGACTGGGCCTTCATGGCCTAAAAATAACATGCTTTACCAAGTTAAATTGTTTGTCTCAATGTCTCAGTTATATCCAGTAGATACCTAACCAAATTGGATAAGTAATGAGAATATTTCATTATAACTGTGCAATTTTTGGAATATAATTATTTTAAAATACATTAAGCAAAACACTAAGAATTTAAAATAAACTCATAACACCAGTAAAATATAATGTATCAAAAACTACAATGCCAGCTCAATTCTTGTTCCCAGGAATTAAAAGGCAAATCAGCCACAGAAAAAAACATAACCAAATGTAATATAAAAAAGGAAAAGGCAAAGCAAAAGTTTTGTAAGAGGTTTTTAGGATTCACTAATGGTTTTCTAACTGGAGTATAAGGACAGAAAGAAAGTTGAACATATTAGGAGTATCTATCTATCTACAGCACTGGCATCAGTGACACCAGATGGAGAAAAATGCATCTTTTTCTATCTATCATTGTAAAAATCACTGTCTGAAATATGAGTATTTTTTAATAATAAAACACATGAGAAAATCCCAAGTCACTCCATTGCTTTGCAGCAAAATGAGCATTGCCATCACATTTTTTCAAGACAGTCCCAAGTGACTAACATAGGGTTTCCTACCCAGTTTATTTAATCAAATCTATTTCCCCTGTGGTTTTAAGGTACATACATCTCTCTCAGATAGAACACCAAGACTCTACAACAGCAGACAGGAATTGAAACATTTACATTTCACACTCTGAATATGAGATGCCCATATTTTATGCAAAGTATTTAGCTTGACTGCAATCGACTGGCATAAAAATAAAGCAAGTCAGGCAAAGTTGTTGTAGGCAAAGGTGGCAGTTACCTAAGGCTTCTGGGAGCATGAAAATCACAAGCAACTATTTGCTTTCATCTGCTGCTGCTGTCAGAGAAGGGGGTGGTGATTTGGGGTGGTAACTGCTGCTGTGGCTGTACAGGAGCAGGTTATCTTAGCAGCAGCAATTGTTACCTGAACAAAATTCAGTTTTCAGGCATTACTAGGAAGCTTTAGCCTAGTTCTGATATAAAAACCACCAAATCACACATTTAGCCCTACAATAACAATGGCTGTTAATATGGGATATAGGTTAAAATTAATATTTACAATGAGACACATCATTTACTGTGAGTGTGGTGAGGCACTGGCACAGGTTGTCAAGACAAGGTTTTGGATGACACAACCCTGGAAGTGTTCAAGTCCAGACTGGATGGGGCTCTAAACAACCTGGTGTAGTAAAAGGGGGCTTGGAATAAGATGGTCTTAAGTTCTCTTCTAACCCAAACCATTCTGTGATTTTATGATGATTTTCTGAAGATGTTTTGGTTTTTTGTTCTTTTTTCTTTTTATTTATCCTAGGCTTATGCACCAAATACCTTTTTTCTTTTCCTTTGTTTGGATTTGGTAGAGTCCTGTCCAATTCCACCATTCCCCAAGGCTCCTGACGGGGTTTTCCCGAGGTGCTGCTGTCCTGTTGATGCTGGGGGGGTGGGTGTAGGAGGTGGTGTATTTTCAGGGGAGTCAAGACTGGTCTTCACACTTGTAGATTGCCCCAAGAGATGTGGCTATAAAAGCAAGATATCAAACAGCCATTATACAACCAAATCCCCCCCAAAAACCCAATTATTGCCTTCTTAGATACCCTATTAGAAGAGATGCAATACAGAATTTGGTTTTCTCATTCTAGAAGTCACTATAATATCTGTATCATAGCAATGCAATACATATAGTCCAACTGCCATTTCTGAAAACTTTAATCTCCGAATTTGCAATAGAGAAAGTCTTGAATACTGAGAGAAGGAATTTCCACCCAAGAAAAGAGGATTTGCATCTAAATATAAAGATGCTGCTCAGAATTTAACATTCAGAACTATATTGTGTTTCCATCTAAATCCACAACTTCAAAGATCATAAACTCCACAACAGAGGCCTGTATCAATACTAATATCAATATCAATAAAGTCAAGTTTGAAAGAAAGTACACGTAAAAGTAAAACACAAAATGCATTAATATGTGAAAAAGCAAGTTTTACCTCAGTGGAGTTGTGGTACTGTATGAAGGTGGCAGATATGGCATGAGTGAACGGGTCACCAGCTTTGGGAGCCATATCCTGTTTAACCAAAAGGGCCAAGTCCACCAGCTGGAGAGAAAAAACACGTGAGGTTACTGACATGGTGCTACAAATGCCATTGTAACAATGAGAGATGTGAGGGGATGTGGGTTGAAGCAGAATATTCTTAGCATTTCTCAGATGAAAACAAAATTATTTAGAAATATTTCAGCCTAAGGAACCTTTCTTTTCCACGTCTGTAAATATATGGAGCAATCTATCTACCCAAGAGGGCTCGGCTTGGCACTAAGGTAAAATTTTGTTTTCCAGGAAATCCTTCTTTATAATCCAATTGTGCAATGGGGTTGAATGAGCCTCAGTGCACTGCCAAAGGTCACATAGCAAAGAATGTGGTTTCAGTTTGGACTTGAATAACGTTCGTGCTGGACTCCACTCTCCTCTGTAAGCATTAAAAAACATTTCTACTTGTGTATCAGATGTATGAACACAGCATGGTACACATCTGTCACACAGGACATGGAAAGACAGACTGGATTTCTAAGTTACTCTAGTGGAAAGTGTCCCTGCTTATGGCAGGGGTTTGAACTAGATAAGCTTTAAAGACACTTCCAACCCAAACCATTCTGAGATTCCATTAACCCAGTTAGTTTGGTTAGTTGGAGCAGGGACTCCTCTTCTGAAGGGAATTACAACCCAGTCACTGAGGCTGAAGTACATCCAAGAGTGATTAATTCATTAACTAGAGTTCAGTCAGTGTTGTCCCTTACCTGAGCCACAGTCTCGTATGCTAAATATGCCAAAATTTCCATTGCAACTGCATTTGGCTTTATTTCCATACTGCTACAGTCCAACCAGTCACGAAATTTGGATGCTTTCTTTGCTGTCAGTTAAAATCATAAGGGGGGAAAAAAAATGTTAACAACAGGTAGGACACAATAATCCATTTTTTGGATTGCAGAAATACTGCGAACATGAAACAAGTAATGTGAGTGTGATTTGATTGGTCAAGGAAGGAGTTATCAAAAGGGAACCTCTGGGGAAAGACTGTTATTTAACACAACATTTTGGAGATCCATAAGCACACAGAGTAAAAAGAAAAAACCCACAAGATAATAGATCATATGGAAGACTTAAGAACGATGAAGGGTCAATGTCAGAGGAGTGTAGACAGGACAAATCTGATTTGGAATGCATTATTGTAAAAGAAATTATATGTATCACATCTTTGATAAATGAGAGAAAGCATTAAAAGAAATCAATACAAATATGAGTCCAGATAAAATTGATACAATTTTATTATCAACAGTGAAGGTAAAGGACAGAAGAATTCAGAGGTCCTGGTGTTAACTATACAGGGACTAGGTGCTGACAAGAGAGCCAAAATAATTGTAGAGGAGTGTTTTTTAAATGTGCTTTGGAAATACAGAAATAAGGATAGATGCAGATACACTAATGATCAACATCCATGAGAACTTCACACTGGTAACAGATGAGATTGCTTTGGAGAAAGGGCAGAGAGGAATATTGGAAAAGAAACGTGATATTTGCTTAGAGAGTAAAAGGAGGAAAAAAAGGATGATCTTACTCAGTTCAGTGGTGGACAAGATGATCACAGAAATATGGGGATAGAAAGAACTAGTAAGACAGAAGTCTTAATGAGGGCTGTTTGTGAGATAAGGAGGAAGAATCATCTGAAACAACTCTTTTGAAGAGAGTTTTCAACCAGGACTAAAAATATACAGAGCAGTTCAGTGTTAAACAGAAAACAGGTGTAAATAATGTTTTTTTTTTATTTAGGAGGGAATGAGAAGGCTACATTGTGTCACTAAAGAAGGAAGAAGAAAAAAATAAAAAGAAAGAAGATGACAGAAAGACCAAAAATGTTCCCTAGAATTTAAATTTGTAATTCTGTAGTACTTGATCTTTTGATAGATCTCTTCTCTTTACTGTCTTTAAAAGTGTACAGAATTATCTGGAGCTGTGATTATTAATATATATTTTTGGAACAGGTTTCTTGAAGTCCCTTCCAGTTTTATTCTCTTGTGACACAGTTTTTATGGCTTTATATTACAGTAAAAAGGGGTTTCCTCTTTAAACATAGTAATACATTCAACTTTTACTAAAATATAAGAAAATAAGTTAAAAAATAGCCTTTGTGTTAGTTTTGAACAAATGTTCAGCACAGCATTTAGTATGTTCTGTCTAACTGGGTTCATACCATGCAACTGAATTTGTGCCCGAGTCTCTCTTGCTACTATTTTCTAACCACTATAATTCTCATATTCTTTAATGACATTACATGTCAGTGAAAAAGAACCATATAGACATGGTCATTTAAAAACACTGTGAGAATAGCACTGAGATATTTTTATAGATCACAATCTCCTGGTCAGCAACATTCAATTTTATTTCTTAAATTTAAGATTTCTATTTGTTCTGTCTCCAGATGGCAATTTCGGGGTTTTAAAAATGACTTTATCACAAACCTCTCATTTCCTGAAGTCACCCTAATCTGAAGTATCATTTATCTAATGGCTCACAGATGTGTGATGCCAAATTATAACTAAACATAAAAAACATACTGAATTAAGAATGCTTACAAAATATGTTTTTCTACATTTGCTGGCATTTGCTGATACAGAGCAGTATCTCAAATGTGTCATTTTTTTTGCTGTAAATGAGTCATTCTTTCTTCGAATTTAAAAGGAAGAAGATAAGGTCTCTCCTTTAAAGACACCATTGTGTTCAAGTCTGTGTTGTAGGATCATGTGCTGTTTTGTCATGGTTTTTACTGGCTCCTTCACCTCTTTTTCTCTGACATTTGACCTAAAATCTTAGTCATCACTTTACTGCTTCTGTAATGATGTTTTGCTACATGATCAAGCCCATTAATTTACAGCTCATTATAATCGTGGCCCACAAGTACTTCTAGTAAGTTGGTTTTCAGTGCTAGTAAAGCCCTAATTCTGTCATCATGTTATTAGTGTTGGAATGGCATATACTGATGAACTTGGCTAATGCTGAACAAATTCCACAGCAGGAGCTTGCAGCTTAAAATAGAAAAGACTCTTTAGTAAATTCTTTGTGTCTCTGCGGGTCGGGAAATAAAAGCAAAACTTGCTGCTCTTCTCTAATTTTAGATGCATTCCAAAAAATCTGCAACCATGAAACTTTCAATTATGCCAACTCTAACACCAACATGACAACTTCAGGCCAAGTGGTGGCTTTAATCCATTAACTCCTTACCAGTTCTATCATCCCCACCAGCACAGTACTGGAGCACACAGAAAGCTTGGTAAATATTCAAATTAAATACTCTGCCCAACAGCCTGAAACTACACTAAATTAACTGTTCCCAGGAGTTATACAGACAAAGAATTTAAAGTTTTATTACAGCGGATGAAACAAAAACCCCGTGAGGTTCTGGTGTGCTCAATTACATTAAATAATAATCAAACATCTTAATACAGTGCAGCTATTATAATACTTACAAAAACTCAATTGCCGACTTTCACAGAATTCTGCATACTGGACCGAGTCCATGGCTCGTGTTTGTCTTTCTGCTCTCTGACAAAAGAGTAAAAGTACATGATGTACCTTATTCCAACAAGAACTGCATTCCACAAAAGAAATTATAGCGCCAATGCGCCCTTGCCATAACCTTGAAGCAACCCTCCCAAATTAAACATGCATTGAACAAGTCAAGATGCAGAAATATAAACCACAGATGGGTTATTAGTCTTGTGAGTTAAATTTCCCAGAGGATCATGTCAATTCCTATTTTATAAACCTGCCTGCTCAAGGCTCGCCCTTACCAGTGACAAGGGCTGAGCCAGGAGAGTGCTGAGCACTCCTGCCCTGACCGAGGTGCACATTAAAACTGAAGCACATGAACATTCTGCCCACGTGTTTACAGAGGACCAGACAAATACAACATTCTCCTGGGCCAAGGCCAACACATTCTGTACAGAGCAGAACTGAGCCCGTGTGCTTTCAAACTGTGAAATCAGTAAATTCCATCACATTGAGGAAGTGCCAGTCAGAGAGGAGCATTGAAGTGCCCCTTCCCATTCTCAATACACAGTAATAAATAAGTGGTAAATGTGTCTGTTTCAGTTTTTTTTCACTGTTAATCTATGCTTGAATTTTTATACTTCTGAACACTTCAAGAAAAGAAAGGAAATTAGACTGAATTAGAGCTTGTTCATGAAAACAGATCTTAAAATTGTTCTCTAGTGTAGTTAAAAATGTGTTTCACGTGGAGTCCAGTGTCAATCAAAAGAGTGTATCTCAAAAGAGACAAGTTATGAAACCATAAGCATTACACACACCCTCCCCTCCATGTATACACGATGCTGTAATCAAATCATGGTTGAAGCAGCACTGAAGTTCATGGTGAGGTTTGAGCACGTGCTTGAGTTCTGTTTACTCAACAGAGCAAGGGTGATTTTTACAAGGTAAAGATCTGGTCTCCAAAGAGGTTAAATCCTTCCCAATATCAGAGGGCAGGAAGAAGTAGACAGATTAAAGAGAATGATTATCCTCATCAGAAGGGGACAACTTACTCAAGTAGATTGTCTTAAACAAGAGAGAAAGGAATTTAACTGTCTTTGAAACTATAACTCAATGACGAAATCATCACACCTGGTAAGAACAGAGGTATCACTACAGATACAAAGTGGTGTCATGAGTGGTTGATGGCACTGAGACTGTTCTGCAGTGAGTCCAACAGCTCAAGAAACCATCTACAAAGAAGGTAAAGTCCAGGTGTGTTCACACCAAGGACAAAAAGCAACAAGGGAAAAGCCACACACACAGACAAATTTTGCTCTGACTCCCTGAGCACTTTTACATCTGATGAAATCGAAATCACAGAGTTCTTTAATCTGATTTAATGGAAACCAAAAGGGCTACTGCTAAGTGTATTTGGAGACATATGTTGTCTATACAAGCTGCATTTGGCCTTTGCATTTATGAAAATAAAATTAGTACTTCAAATACACAGTTTCTTCCTCTATTCTCTGCCTTTCAGCTCATTCTTCTACGACAGTACAGTTTATCACTTATGGGAGCTAGTTGTCAGTCAGTATGTTCAGTTTAGCTGTGAACTAAACCACACAGTGACCAGAACACACCTGGATAGTCCTTTTTTCTTTCCTTCTCTATCCAGCCAATCATTTCCACTGCATTTGGCCTTTTAATCACCAGGATAGAAACTGTTCTACTTAGGCATCTTCCAGTTCTCCTATGCATGTTTGTGCCATTTTGACTACATTTTGTGGAACTGCCATTTCAGATTACTAAAAATTTTCAGTTAATACATTCTATCAAGACATTAAGTAAATTAGATTGGGTCTGTAACCTTTAAAAATAATTATACAATCCATGCTGCAGCTTCAACTCATTATAGAACTCAATTTTGCCTCCCAATTAATTGAGCCAAACTTTTGGAAACCAAAGGCATCACCAAGATCACCTAATCTGAACTTCTGCATAGCACAAGACACTTCTCACATAATACATCCTAGAAATGGCAGGTTTAGAATCCCTTCTGTAATTTTACTACAGGTTTTATAAAACATCTAATTTGGGTTTAAGTTTTCCACATATTAAGAGATAACATCTTCAAATAATTTAAAAAGCTAACATTTTATGCAGCGTGGTTTAAATGCTTCAATAATTTGTCTCTTTGGCAGTCAGAAATTACTATTTGGATACTCTCAGATAATAAAATAGTTTTACTTGAGGTGGGTCATCAAACAGACTGAGCTTCTCTATGACAACCCTCCCTTTCAAGGTCTCCAGTCCAACATCCACCTTAACAGAGGACTCTTGCCAAGACCATAGGAATTCAGCAATGGCTTTCTCAAGTGAAGTCTTGAACATCACCAAGGACAGAGACTTTATGGTATCCAGCAGGTACTGATGCATGGGGTTAACCTGTCCCAGCTGCAGAAACTCAGTGAAGTTTCTGTTGGTTCAGCTGTTAAAGTTTTCCGTGTGGCCTGAAGCTACTTCTTGTCAGCCACTCTTAACTTACTATCAGGAATACATTTGCAGAATGTGCATTATGCCTTTTTGCCCATATTTTGCCCACACTGTTGATGTAGATATTGAACAATGTGGGCCTTAATACGAATACTGTGATGTTCCTTTTTTTCCTGTTGCCACCTATATGTCATCCTTCACATCCAGCAGAAGTCCCAGGGATTTAAAACCCCTTGCAACAACAAGGAAGGGATGGAAAAACAAAACGACATGACAAAGAAAAAAGACATGTACGAATTTGACAAAGATACTTTTTTACTGACATCCCATAATGTCATATGGGAACTGCAAAATCAGATTAAACCAAAGAGCAGTTAAATTAAACGAGTTAGCAATGGCTACTCTCACCAAATAAGCTACAAAATTCTCCAAATGCATACTGTCAAAGGCTACAAATTTATTTATATGTATTACAAGTTTCTTTGTAAGTGAGGAAAAACCTCAAAGGTTTATTAAAATGAAGGTGCTGCTGAGAGGTTTTTCCAGTAAGGACTTAATTTCTACAAATTGTCTACAGTAGCTGTCTAAACACTGGACTTAATGTTGTCCTTAAATACTAAATAAATACTTACAATTACTTTCTTTTATGTGATTATTTTTTATTTAGTAAAATTACCTATATATATGTGAAATAAAATTGATTTCTTCCCTCCATTCTCTCTTTAAAATAATTCTTTCCTAAATGTGGATTCTGTATGATGCTCTAAACCACCAGCAAATTAAAAAAAGTTTGTCATAAATAACTGGACTATATTTTCTTCCTAATGCACTTTAACAAAAAAAGCCCACATCATGGCATGGAACCTCACAGTTTAAGACCCAGTCATCCCATCAGTCCTACCAGTTTTGGAATAGTCTAAAAATAACCAGAAAATGCAGGAGAAATGAACAGCAGGATAGCACAGCTATATCATCTTCAAGGAAACACCAAAGCAGAAGACAACAGTAGATCATTTTTCCTCTTCACTTCTGGAGATCACAAACAGCATTTTTTTATTCTTACATCATTCCTGCTTTGAAAAAATGCAATGTTCCCTTAACTTTGCATTTCTAAAGTATGTTTTATAAACTCTAAATGAATCAATAATGTGGGATAAAAAGGGAGAAGAAAGGGTGAGCACATTACTGTGAAGACAGAATGACTCCAGGCCAGAGGAGTTTAAAGCAAATGTCATTCAGTGTTGGGGAAGTCAAAGAAAACTTTTTAAAATAACTTTATCTGTAGGTAATGCTTTAAGTCTAAAGAATACCTACTCATTCTTTCTCACAGTCTTTCTTTTTCCAACTATTTTTTCTTGAAAACAGGAAATTATACAGGATGTTCTAACTAAGGAACAACTTCAATTTAATGCAAGTGAAATTTTCCAAATTCTGTTGTTGGAAGGAGTAGCAAGTCACTCCAACAAGACTAAGGTCCTCTTTCATCAGTATAAAAGCCAGTTTGCTGGGAATCTTTCCTACATGAAGAAAAAGTGAAACCCACAGTGATACACCACCTTGAAGCAATCTCAGTTTGAAAGCAGATACAATAAATGACAGCAACGACACTGTTCACCTGGTTTATCAAAAGAATTAAAAATAGATAGTTTTTACTCCCTCTCCAGTAGTACTAGTCACTCTAAGCAGTTAAGAAGCTGAGTTATGTGGTGTACAGCAGAGTTAAAATACTTTGCCTGCTTTCCTTGGAACATGCTGAAGGATGCAGTAGATAGGACCTGGCACAGTAAACGTCTGCTTAGTCTTCCAAAAATGTGTTGCATTATATCTTTCTTTCAGCATAAAAAAAACTAAAAGGGAAAGGAAAGAAAAGGTAAAGAGTTGCATGTTGTCACCTACCATCCAGGATGAAAAATAACCTTATTTTTTATTCCATTTCAAAGCTTGCACACTTGACATACAAAGCTCTTTGTGTGGGGGGAAAGGCAGGAGGCCAAACGTTAACTTGCTCACCGACTACTCCGTGTTTGAAGGAAATGTGCCGAGGAGCTGCTAAGCTGGAACATTTGAGAAACGTACGCGGCACAGCTGGACACCCCTGTGTTTGGCAACAATGTCAAGGATGAGGGCGCTGGCTTCCCAAACCGCTCACATATTCATCTTGTGGCGTGATTTCCTGATTCCCTTTGCTCAAGAGTTCTCATTGTGCACCTATCACGGCTCCAAGGGAGCCAGGTGGCTACTCCAGGGAAAACCAAAGCTTGCTCAGCAATGGCTGATGTTACCAAAATAGTACTCTATGTAATTTATTTTTTATTTAGGTTAGAGAATAACAAGGCACTGTGTGTGCTGTACCTGACAGCTCTGGGGGTGGAGGTCAAAAATTGCAGGCTGATGGAGTGTCCTGGTTTGGGACCCCAAGACATGGAGGCACAAATTGTAGGGTGGTTGTAGGGCAACAAAGCTCTGGAGCCAGGTTGGGAGAGCTGGGGGTGTTCAGACTGAAGAGAAGTCTCTGGGGAGGCCTTAGAGCCCCTTCCAGTGCCTAAAGGGGCTCACACAGAGCTGGAGAGGGACTTTGGACAAGGGTCTGGAGGGACAGGACAAGGGGGGAATGGCTTCAACCTGAGAGAGGGCAGGGTTAGATGAGATATGAGGAAGAAATTCTTCCCTGTGAGGGTGGTGAGGCCCTTGCACAGAGAGAGAAGTTGTTGCTGCCCCATCCCTGGAAGTGTTCAAGGCCAGGTTGGAGGGAGCTCTGAACAACTTGGTCTAGTGGAAGGTGTCCCTGCCCCGGCAGGAGGTTGGAATGACATGGTCCTTAAGGTCCCTTCCAATCCAAAGGATTGTGTGATTCTGTGAACAATCACCCAGATTAAAACAAAACAAAATAAACAAACAAAATCTGAGAAATAAAGCACAAGGTAGCTCAGTGTTGAAGTGTTTACAAAATATGCTGAAAATACATTTCTAGTCTTCTGTATCTTTAGATTATCTGAGGATTATCAATATCTGAAGACTTTTCTTACATAAAGAAAAAAGGTATTTACTCTTCTAAGAATCACTTGAATTGGTAAGCAAAGAAAAAAGGGTTTAACAGTAAGCATTTCCAAAGTTTAAGCTTACTCAGAGTTTTATACAGAAAATAAAAATGCCACTTGGAGAAAGATCAATAGCTTTTGTAATGTAATACTTGATTTAGCCATGAAGTACACACATACAGGGAATTTTTTTACCCACCTCTTATAGAACATACCATACATTCTGCAGCAACCATTAAGCTGAACAAGTCTGCATAGCAAACTTGAGGCTTTTGATGTAATACTGTGTTTGAGTGCTCATGTGTTTAGTGCAATTTTAGAAGAAAAGATGAGGTCTTTTTCTGGCAGACCAAGATATCCCTATTTTAATATACTTTCAATGTAAAAATAGGTTTACTTTTTTCTCTGCAATATTATTAACCTCATTCCCTTACATAAACAGATTTTAATACCTTAAGAACCTTAAAAAACTTAAGTTACATAGATGTTGAAGATCTACAACTGTAAATGACATGAAAGGAAGCTGTGGATGCTGACAAATATTAATTTAAAACGCCTTTTTTTTAAATTATATTTTTTCATTATAGAAAATTGGTGACTTTTTTTGTCCAAGGACTTAGAGAAGATCAACTTAACAGGATCAACTTAAGACATTTCCAGTAGCCTAATTAGTCACCTAAAGTCACTTTTTAGTAAAAAAGATATAAGGCACTTTCAGAGAGCAACTTCATCCCAAGCTCACTGTTTAAAATGTCAGATAAATGACATCTGTGATTTATCTGAAGTTCATCAACTGTGAACAGACACAAGTCCACAGCACAGCGTCCTCAGAAAAGCAGGATGAATCCTACTCTGATGAATGAGGGGTGAAGAACATCACCATCAATGGGGCAACTTCCATTTGAGTGCTAAGCAAAAGCCAAGACTAAAGAATGACTCAGTAAATTCGGTTCCTGCTCTGATCTCAGAGCAATGCAAGTCTAAACAAAGGCAGCTTTGTACCCGGCTGTGTGTTAACTCCATTCATCTTCCTCAAACTATGAATATGAAACATGTAATCTACCAAAGTATGAGCAGATATATAGGGGGAAGGGAGCTGGCAAGACTATTTAAGATTATGTAAAAATTTCAAGGGAATTATGAAGAAAGAAAGCAAATGAAATTGCACAGACAATAATAAAATGAATGGATTAGTTCCCAGCAGTCATGATCTCATTGCTTAAGGAATAAATAAAACTGACCTCCTGATAGGGACTAACTGCCCCTGCAATACTTTGCCCTTGAACATATGCAAAATCTACACATACTGTATTTATTTGAACCAGTTCCATATCATATCCAAATTCCTTGTCTAAATTTATTACTGCTAGTCTGAAATGTGGAGCTGGAACCTGGAAATGAAACATTTCTATTTCATGGAATACCTTTGATTTCTACAGGAAAATATTTTTTTCTTCCAGAGTTAAGTATCATCATGAATTTTGTAAAACTATGTGTTAAATTTATGGCTATCTTCTACCAGTGCTTTCCAAAAAAACATAAAATAATTTTGGATAAACTATGCTACTAAATAAAACATTATGTGGGATATATTGATATATCAATATGTCAAGACAACTGACTTCCCTCACTTTTCTGGTTGAGGACATTGTAGCACTTTTCTGTGGTTTCCATCTGGCTGTACATCAAAAACTTCACATGCCATGTTAATATTAGGATACCTTTATATCTTTTGGATAGCATTCCTCTGAAAATTTATCCTGACTCTGTATCCATTCACAAATGAGGTTCATATAAACAGCTTTAGCATCTCACCAGTAAAGTTCACAGTCATCAAAACACACATCACTGTAATGCCTGGGAGATAGAGACAGCAAAGCAGCCCCTTTTGCACAATGATTTGGGGTTTTTTTCACTTAGTGGCAGTCAAAATCAGGCATCACATTTTATTTTTTAAATATTTCTTTTAGCTGATATGCTGGTTAGACTTGTGGACAGGAACTTCTGGAGTGGCTTTTGTCCCAGGACTGTTTATGGCCTCGGATGGGGCTGGCTCAGGTAGTACAGGAGCAACACACCTCAGATGCTTCCTCACCACCCTGGGTGTGGAAAAGGGTTGGAGGATCCAATTCTGCTCCTACTGATCCAAATAGAACAGTATGAGGTGAAGGAGGTTGTTTTAACTCAAAGTTAACCAAGCAATCAATCCTAGACATAATCAGCTTCAGTGAAACTCAGTTCCCAGACACATTCTATCTATTCACCCAGTGACAATACGTCCAGAATTATTCACTTTACAGCCACAATTTGTTAAGGAATACATCCAGTTAACTTTGTTAAACTGAGCAGTAGGTAAGTTGGGAAACAGCTAGGGACCAGACCTCTCATTCACTGCCTTTAACAGGTAAATGTAAGTAAGAGAATAAACCTAATTTTAAAAAAATTTTGCATGGCAAAACTCTACCCCATTAATAGCCACCATTAATATGTTCCAAAATGACATCTGAGAGTTTTGCTAATGTTAAACAAGAAATGAAGGAGGAGGAAGTCCTCAAAAGAACTGTTCTTACATTCTTTATGTTGAAAAGGAAGGAAGGAAAAGTGAACCCCGAGTACATACTAGTAAGCACTAACTGATGAAATTCATTATCCTGTAAAGTGTATCTCTGCAATTCTTTGTGAATCAGGACTGCTGACAGACATTGTGAAATGCCCTCCTGAAGCTTCACTATAAAAGGTGGATCATAAGAAGATTAAGGAAAACTTTGACTGGCAGAAACCTGAGTAAATTTCAGACCATATAAATTTCAGATAACATATTCATTTGAATGCTGTTATCTTATTTTTAATCATTATAATTCTGTCTGTTCCTTTCCCCTTAATAAAACAGACTTGTCTTGTGTTCACTCCCAGGAGAACAGCCAATTCTCATAGTATCCTTTCTTTGGATAGCACCATCCTGCACAAGAAATTACCATTCTGTGCAGGATATTCACAAGCAATAATACAGGCATATCCATGCAGGTGATGTTTTTTTCATCAGAGCAGAATGAAAAAGGTTTATAATTAAAATTTTTTTTTCATTTATGTTGTTTCTTGATTTTTTTTTTTAAAAAGCCTAATTTCCAAAATAATGGCAGAATGTACTTGTACAAATAAAAAAATCAAGACACAAGTAATGTGTAACATACATGCACAAGTAATTTGGTGTACATTACAGCAATCCAGTTCTTAAGTCTGGATTTGGTTTTACAACTCAAAGATGATGTTCATTCTATAGTGTCCCCAGAGAAGTTTCTATTAATGTCAATAGCTGTAGGATTGTAGCCTTTGAATGCCTCTCCTACCTTTAGGTTACACCTAGAACAGATGGTCATCACCCTCTTGTCAAAGGAAAGCATAAAAATGGGCTCTCAAAATGGGACATAGATGCAAAAAGAGCCTTTTTCTCCATATGCAGGTTAGAAATCCAACTTAGACTCTCTCTACAAAGTCATTTTGGAATGAAAACAGCCCAGTAAGGCCTTAGGGAGGAGAAGTCCAACTACTGCTGAGCTGGCTGGGTTTTTCATGAAGTCATTACAGCATTGCTCTTGGGCTAGGAGTCACCTCATACAACATTGGGTGGTTTAGGATAATCTAGTCACTTTTTATAATCCATGGGAAGAGAGGGGCACCTCTTTGGGCTGATCACACCTACTGCAGGTGTGGTAAGAGAATGTGTCACATCTGGATTTGCCCTTGTCTCCATATACCAGAAAAGCAGATAAGTGGTGGGTGATGGTCTGGATGCCAGCTGAGAACTTCACCCATTCAGACACATTGTTAATGGATTATGAACAATAGGATGTGCCTAGCACAAAACACTTTTTTAAATGGAAGGCCATTAATCCATTATGTTACATAACTTATTTACTACAAAAATGAATAAAACACTTTAGCTCAGCCTTTTTCCACAACAAATCCAAATCTGCCAACTTTTATCACGAATTTGTGTAAGGGTATTCATGAATGTCTTAAACTAAAAAAGTAAAATTAATTAATTAAAATAAAAATACCTATTACTAAGTGTACATAGATTTTGTGTCCTTAGCACGTGACTTGAGAATGCACAATTAAATTTACTTTGTTTGTTAGGAGTCCACTGTAACCAGAGAACAATACAGAGTGGTATTCAAAAACACCAGAAGCATACAGACATTTCTCTACTAGTACACCAGAGAGTCTAATTCTGTGGTTAGAGATTTAGTCTTTCGGAAAAGCCTTTCTAATTTGATAATTGTAAGACATGGAACTCCAGATAAAATTCACATCATGAAATTCAGGGAACAAGTGAATCATACATTGAGTTAAAGAGGAAATGCTTCTCTTAGAAAAACAGTGACCAGTATGCATTGCATATAATCTGCATGTCCCCAGTATAAGAAGGATGTGGAGCTGTTGAAGCAGTTCCAGAGGGGGCCACAAAGATGCTCAGAAGGCTCTGGTGACAGGCTGGAAAAGCTGGGTGTGTTGGCTCTGTAAGGCTCCAGGGAGACTTCAGAGCCCCTTCCAGTGCCTAAAGGGGCTCCAAGAGCTGGAGAGGGACCTTGGACAAGGGATCGAGGAACAGGACAAAGGGGAATGGCTTCCCACTGCCAGAGGGCAGGGTTAGACAGGTTATTAGGGAGAAATTCTTCTCTGTGAGGGTGGTGAGGCCCTGGCACAGGTTGTCCAGAGGGAAAAGTTGTTGCTGTCCCATCCCTGGAAGTGTTCAAGGCCAGGTTGGATAGGGCCCTGAGCAACATGGTCTAGTGGAAGGTGCCCCTGTCCATGGCAGGGGGTTGGAATGAGATGGTCTTTAAGGTTCCTTCCAACCCAAACCATTCTAGGATTCTCTGATTACTCAAAATGATTAATAAGAGAGATGGGTCTGAACTACAAAGGCTGAAATTGGCTGTCTTTTGAACAGCTCAGACTTCCTGACCAGAAGAGGACAGGACTCAATATTCTGAACTCCTGTCTGGGTTCTGCTCCTACTTTGCCCTCTGAGCACGACCAAGTGCAATTGAAAGCTGAATTGATCACATTTAAGGTTCATCTCAAAGCTTATGGGGTTTTTTGCACTGATGCCAAAGCAGTGCAAAGTCTGTGCACAGTGATGACATGATGCACAACTGTGTATACCCAGCCTGCACAGGCTGGGGGAAAACAGCACAAGCAAACCTCACAATGTGCCAGGTATGAAGATAAGGAAAGGAGACCTCAAAAATTGCTGTCTGAACTGCAAGGCTTTGAACAAAAGCATTATGTTATTTTTTATTTTAATCAGGACTTCATTTCTGACAGTAAGAACAGAACTCAGCCCAGGGTGAATATTTCCTTTGTCAAAAGTTAATGATCGTGTTTAATATTGTTATTTATTTAACTATGCAAACATTTCTATGCTGCTATTCATTATTGTTTCTTAATTTATTTAAATACCAGCAAACTTGTCCTCATAGTGGCCTTGTGAGCATTCCCAGCACTACATACATCAGAAATAGAACCATAAAAAGATCATTTTCCCAAAGGCAGTTTGTTAATTGGCAAATGCTTCTTTTTTTTCCCTCCACTTTCTCTTTTCTCTTTCTAATGTTAGAGAGGAAAAGGAAAACATGAAGATTCTGGGATTTAACAACATGATTTAGTATTTGGAATTAAGCTAATTTAAACCATTACCTAATTTGACTAATTTGGAACAATCTCTTTAGTCAGTCCCTTACACCAAGACCATTGATAAATACACCACAAAATTATTAAGCATTTACAGAAAACAAAAGAAACATATGCTGTCATTAATTCAAAACAATCCCCACCATCCAAAGCCACTACAGGAGTCCTCTTATTAACCATCCTCATTCCCTTCTATGGAAAAAATAAAGGGAAAACTGAAAAAATATCTTCCTGAAAAACATGAATCTTTTACAGCAATACTCAAACCAGTTACATTTCATTGTGCATCAGAAGTAGAACTGAAAAGTTTAGATTAGATGTTACTGATGTATCACTTAAAAGCAGTAAATTCAAAATTTTGTGAACACAATTTTGTTAGTTCAAGACATTCAAAGCTGAAAGTCAAACTCCCTGACTTGTGAAAAACTACCCAAGCACATGCTAATGTTCTGTACTAGTAAAACCACAGTTGCTTAACAGTGACCTTCCTTTATTACCTCTTAAATAATCTCACCCATTTCATGGCCCAACAAACCACAGAGCTGTTTTGGGGAGCCTCATTGAGCCGTCACAGCTCATCTTTAACAGAAAATATGGTCCTGGTCTACTCCACAACATCTCTTCCTACTAGAGACCCTTCAGGCAATTACAAAAAAGGAAGTACCATGACAATAGTTTGGAAGGGAATCTCTTTTCTTTTAAATGCTGAGGGGAAGGAGAGCAAAGAGCATCTACTGTATATGGCTTCATTACCATAAGCTTTACTGATAGTTTATCCTGTTTCCTAATGAAAGCAAAAAACCCCCACCGTGTCTCTATTAAAAAGCCATCAGATTTGGTATCCTGGTGACACTTTAAAGAGCACATTATGTGGGAAAACAAAATAAACATTTATCCTGGCAAATGAAAGTGAATTTGGGTTTTGACATACTTGGCAGGAAGGTAGAATTATATTCATGTCAAGTATGCAGAAAAACTAATATAATATTTAAATATTTGCTTAAGTAATATAGAATTTAAAACAACACATTAGAAGTAACATTTTTGTGAAATATTTTAAAGTTTTTCAGATTAGGACATGCCACAAAAGTAATACTTTGAGCTGAAATTTCAGTCTTCTACAGCCTTTGTTACAAACTCCCTTCACTTGCAAAGTGGTAGAGTCTCCATCTTCCACTGACAAATCTTTATTTTTCCAGGACAAAGGCAGTTCTTATCTTGATGGTTTGAACTGATAATGAATATATGCAGCTTTCCAAAGAGAATCTCAGTCTTACAATTATTGATATGATGAACCAATGTTAACACTGTCTCAGCTAAATCCTACAGGCCTGTTCTCCTGTTCAATATACACAAGAAATTATTTTCAAAGTCCTCTGGGTTACAACAAGACTTGATTCAGTGAAGTCTTGATTCAGTGATTGACCTTTATATTACTCAGAAAGCACCTGAATGCTGTATGTCAATGACCTTGGAAATTCTCACTTATACTCAATACTGTAGCACTAATTAATAAATTAAGCTGGATACTGGATGCTAATTTTAGTTCCAAAAGTAAGGATTTGATGCATTGTCTAAATATACAGACATTGGACTTTCCCTTTTGTAGATCTAAATTCACATTAGCTGCACATAACCACAAAAGTAACTTTTACCAGTGTATCAGAATTATACATTTTTAGGAAATTTCAGGCTAAATATTCTGATTTACTAGGGGTACTAGGAGTATTTAAAAACATTTATTTATGATTCTACTATTTATTCTGTTTATTTATTCTATGTATGATTCCATGATTTAAGAAAAAACATTGCCTAATTTTACCTAATTTGGAGAGATATGCATAATTAGAAAATATCTCAAAACATTTCTAAATTACCATAATTCAAAGCAACACCACCAGTCTTCAATGTAATTGTACACTGTAGAAATATATTTAAATTTAAAATCACTTGAAAACAATTCAATATAACCTGATCTGTGAACTTAATAATTAACTATTAAACTAACTGCTGGGATGTTCAGTTTTGCTAAATCAGCACAGCTCCTCTGCATCTCATCACAAGAGAGGAGCCACTGTTTATTTCAAATCAGTAATTAAAACTGATATAAATTGAGACTGTAAGATATCAACAAAAAGGGCTGGTTTGGGGAATTTGGCTTTCAATCTTCCTAATCTGCAGTGTCTGATACACAAATTTTTATGTTGCATTAACAATGGGTTTTGAACATAATATTCATTCAACCAGTCAGCTGTAGAAATAAATTAAGACATTCTTAAAATTGCTTACAGTGAAAAGAATCCCTTCCAAAGGAGGCACCGCCATTCAATTCAACATGCAAAATATTTATTCACTTCCAAAAGGAGAAAACAGTTAAAATATAGTAAGATTTATTTCTTTTTGGTCTACTTTTATTCTACAGTTGATTTTTAAAAGGTAGAAATCTTTGAATTCAAGAAATTTGCAAGAGTTCTTCCTGAACAGGAAGTCATGGCTCTAATTCCTGATCAAAATCAGTTATAAAAATATTAAATAAATGTCATAGTGAAGATTAATATTTTCACTGCTGGCCACTGAAAGCTTTGTAAATTTATTCTGAAAACTAAAATTATTTAATTTTGTAAATGTCAAAACCTGTTCATATCTCTAAGGATTTCTCACATTCCATTTAGATTTTCTTGGAGGTTTAGGCTGAAATGGATGGTTAGGGCATTTTAAGGAAGTGGAGGAGTGCCAGGGTGAATAAAAGACATGTGAAATAAAGAAAAATTTAAGAAGTTACATAGCCCCACTCATAGAAAAATGGAAAAATGTCTTCAGTTCAAAATATTACACTTAGCCATTTACCACCTTCAGGATGCAAAGAACAATATCTTTAATAAAATGATTTTGCAGCACAGCTTTGAAGGTTGAAGTGTATTTAGAATTAAAAATGCTGATAATGGGGCAACACTAACAGCCACAGTCTGGCATCAATTACTCAATGTGCTGTTAGAAGTTGCTGTAGATTGTCATACCATCACACATCCTGGAGATAACAAATTACTCTGCACTGGTGGTATCTTGGGTTTCTCAGGGTTTCTGGATTTTTCCTACATTATTTTAGAGTCAAATCAAGCATTTCTCAAAGATGCCAATGTCTCTTCAGCATTGCTGTCTCTTTCTTTATAACACAATTCAGAGCACCAAGGCTGGCAGACACAACAGCCATCTCACTAATCCATTATTCTGAATACTGGGACCAGGAATCCGATCCCCAGCCTTGGGGCACATCAAGAGTTAACTCCCATTTTAAGAAGGGTGTGATTAGTAGCTGGAAATCCGCCTGACTTTAGTACATCTGAGGATGCTATTACAATTTTCAGATATAAAATAATTAGCTGATGATATGAGCTGACAGCTAATACATCTACAATAAACAAAAAAAAGTTATTTCCAAGCGGATGTAGGGAACGTGTTCCGTTTCCAAGCTGTTTGATATGGTCTGTGTAAGGAGTGAGGACTCGATACCAGATGCTGTATGTTCTACAAGCTTTTTCTGCAGATGTCTGCAGCCTGAGAAAATCAACAGTGCTTTGAATAACACTCCTAGTAAAAGCATCTTCTTGTCAGAGTCGCTGTATGATATAGGATATGGATCCCACACAAGTGGATGAACTGATTTTAAATAATACCATCTGACAATGGGGAAAAAAACCTCTTAGTAGGTCTGACAAAGTCCTGGAAATGGCTGTTAGCCTTGGGAAATAAAATCCAGCCCTCTGACAGAGCCTACCCGTCCTTCTTCCGTTTGATCAAATGGAAAACTAAATTTAATGATTGTTTCCGAAGTTCCGGAGGCAAAGTTTGACAGCACTTAACACTCCTACCAAGGAGTGTCTTTGCCCCTCACATGTGCCACTCAAAAGAAGAGTCTGGAAAAGATGTTACAGAATTATTTGAGAATAAAATATATGCCTCAATGTACTTTTTATATCACCACTTTGCACTGCTTTCTTGCCATTGCTTTTGAAGAAATCTCAGCACACCAGCATAGTGTGTATGATACAGACACAATCCTGCCAAAGAAATTCTAAAAGCCACTACCTGTATAAAAAAGTTGAGAGCTCTGAGGTCACAAAATCACACTGTGACAAAAAAGAAATTATTTTCTAAAACTTATTCTCTATGCAAAATCAGTATTTTTGCTAGTGAGAGTATTTTGGTCTTGTCTTCCTTGAAAATTTAGTTCTAGTTGTGGATGCACTTTGTCAAGCTAAAGCCAATGTCTAATTTTTGTCATGTTTTAAAGCTAGTTTAATTGAAATCCCAGATATTAAAAGGATCAAATGCTTACTTGAAGTATATATGTAAGACTAAATTCTGCATGTGCACTCCATGAGGACTTTATGTAAGGTAACTGTCTGAAAATGAGAACTATTACTGGTTTTCCTGATTATCCACATTAACATAACATTTTCTGATTCATTTAATGAAACCATGTATCTGTCATACAAAGATGGTACAGCAAAATGAAAGAATAGAGGAAACAAAATTCAAAACTTGAGGGGCTAAACATCCAAAAGGAAATGTGTAGAGTGAATAAACTATGCCAGTGTATTACCTCTGCTGTTCCATTAGGAATGTTGTGGGTCCTTTTCCTAGTGCATTGGGTAAGGATGCATCTCCCATTTTGCAACATGTAGAGCTTAATTGTATTATTTTACCATTTCAACAGACACTGAGGATGGTTAAATCTTACTGCTCCTGATTCCATCACTGTGGCACACGTGTGAAGCTCTCACCAAGTGCAATTTTACACAGCAGCCAGATCACACTCTTACGGAAGAATACAGCAAGCAACATTAGAGATAAAATAAACCACAATGACTGAGACAAAATGAAAGACAGAAAACCCTGTTCCTTATATACATAAAACGTCTATTCCAGGAAATACCAGCAGTTACAGATTACAGAAAGTGCAGAAGCTGGAAAGTCCAATTATACGCTACCTAGATTTTTAAACAGTTTTTAGAAATTTGAGATGGTTTATCATCTGTGTTTTTATAAAGGCTCTTCTATTTCTACTCCACCTGCCATTTTAGTATCTGAAATAGGACACTTCAGTGCATGATCACAGGATGCCAGAATAATTTACACCAGAATATTTCTGGGACCTTTCCAGAGATCTGTAGTTTGACTCTGCTCAAAAAAGGTCCCATTAGATCAAGTGATTAAGTATCTTGACCAGTCAAGTCTGGAGCATCTCCAAAGCTGGAGACTTCCTCAGCCTCTCTGGCCAACCAGTTTCAATCTTTGATCAGTAATATTTTTTTCCTATTATGTATCAGTTCAACTTCTGTCCTTCACCATGCAGATTCAAGCAGGGTCTGGCTCCATCTCCTCCACACCCTGTCATTAGTCAGCTGTAAACAGCAATGAAATTTCCCCTTTGCCTCCTCTTTTTCAGGCTGAACAAGCTCTTGCCTCCCAGTGTTTCATCATATGTCAAGTACCCCCTAAATTTTTGGTGACTTTCCGCCAGACTTGCTTCAGTATCTCAAAGTCCTTCTTTTATTTGGGAGCACAAAATAGGACACTGATTCCAGATGTGGTCTCAGAAGTGCTACATAATAGGGAAGCATTGTTTCCCTTGACCTGCTGGCAAGGGATATTGACCTCTTGCTGACACAGCCCAGTACATGGCTGGCCCACAAGCTGTACCATCCCATGGGGTTACAGCACCCCACAGTTACTGTCGCTGACCTTCAAGTCAGCCCGTTTCTCCAGTCTATCAACAAGGTCCTTGTGAATGGCAGGACTGCTTTCCACAGACTGGACTGCTCTGGATCATGACTCACAATTTATTTGCCATGCTATGAATTACTGCTTTTATTTAGTTTGTAAGATTCAACAGCTACTCATGTCTGAGTGTGATGAGACATAAAGAGAATCACAGATTCACAGAATGGTTTGGAAGGGACCTCAAACATCATCTAGTCCCAAGCCCCTGCCATGGGCAGGGCCACCTTCGATTAGACCAGGTTGCTCAAACCCCGATCCAACCTGACCTTGGACACTTCCAGGGATGAGACACCCACAACTTCTCTGAGCAATCTGTGCCAGTGTGTCACCACCCTCACAGTAAAGAATTTCTTCCTCTCATCTCATCTAAACCTCCCCTCTGTCAGTTCATGCTTCAAGAAAACACAGTACAAGGGGAGGCAACTACTCTGGTTATGAGATGTCCTGTGCTCACTTAATTCCTTCCATGTTAATTTATATGGAAATCTGATAAAAATAAAATCACATTACCATGCATACCTCGTCTTCTTCACTGTACTTGTGCTCTTATTCTTACTCTCAGTACTAAAACTACATCTCCTATAAAAAGTCTGACATAGGATCCTATTTTAGGGATAGTCTGTCAGGTTACAACTGTCGTCCTGTCAGAAGGAGTTTTAAAACTAAAACTGCTGGTATTTCTCATACACCTCCTAATTCAATAGGAAGTAATGTGTTTACCATTGGATTATCTTTATGACCTTCACTTTAGGTGACAGATCCTTTGACTTTCCTCATGACATCTGAACTTGAGTATGAATGTAGGTGGGAAGGTCTGGCCCCTGGTGACTTTGCAAACAGGAACAAAAAATGACAACCCTTGACCTCAGTAACTGTGAAATAGGTAATCAAATCTTGTGGCATGCTGGCTTTTAGACTGGAATTTACTCAGAGGAAGATGATGATACAGAGATAGTGTGACCATTGGGTGAATCAAGAGATTTTCAATTTTTTGCTTAAGTGCCTGTGACAAAGATTCACAAAATCCTATCTGAATCCAATCAAATATCACAGGCAATATAGCCCAGGAACTATTAAACATTTTTATTTTTGAGGAGAAAAATTTTACTAGTCCTGGCTAATCCTGTGGTCAGAAGGAAAAAGGCAAAACAAAATGCCAAACCAAGAGCAAAAGGAGAAAAGCAAAAATCAAATACACAAAAGGAGGGACAGAACAAATATCCATTTAGCCCAGGTTCCAACAGTTGCAAACCATGATTAGGGTAACTACAAGACAAGCTTATGATAATTATTTTCCTCAATAGTCATACAGCACCCAGAGATTTGTGGATCAAGCACTTCTTTAACCAAATGCAATGTCTTTGTATTCAATAACCTTCAATAGATTTTTTCCCCATTAAGTTGTGCAATTCAATAGATCTGAGCTCATTTTGGCTATATTTAGTCACAATGCAGCCTGAAAACTACTTCCAGTGCTCCTCTCTATTGTCTTAAGCTGCAGACTGGGTGGAGAGGCCATGATGACACACAGCTGGCTCAGGCTGCTATTAGAGGGTAAATGCCAATGTGAAAGTAAGGGATTCTTAGGAATTTGGTAGAAGGTATTTGCAGGGCTAACCCATGGGCCTGATTCAAACTAGGGTTTAGTTCCTGGCTGGAGCCTAATACTGAGAAAGGCAGTGTTATTCCCTTAGTGGATGTACAGAGTAATGAGAGGGTGAAAGGGGCTTCTCTGCTACACCTTTCATGTCTAGAAATAGCAGATAAATGAACCTACAGATAAATGAGCTTGGCACTGCCTTAAGCTGAAGAGCATGCATCAGTCTCCCATGGATAAAGCAGGAAAAAATCCTTTCCTTAATATTGGCTTGTGACTGTTCTCACCTATCTGTTAAATCCAGGACTGGGATATATCTCAGATCACTCTTTTCTGCAGCACTTGAAATAGAAGGACTCCATTAAACCCTCTTCTATTTCATGCCATAGGGAGCCTTCCTCTACTCTCTTAATTTGTTAGAAGATATTATTTTTCTTCCACACAAAGCTTTTTGTGATATGAATCCTTAAATGGAAGGAAAGAGAAATTTGGGAGTGCACACTCCAACTTGGTCAAACACTGGCTGACAAGCCAAGGTGCTCCTACCTGACAAAACTTTGCAGGTGGGAGTGAGAAAAGCAGGTGGTTGTGAAGATTTCTGCCAAAAATATGGGGTCTCCGTGCTGAGGTTTCAGTCTCTCTCTTCACAAGTGTCAGAAAATCTTTTTCTTGCAACAGATGAAAAGTGGAAATGTCACAGAGTAATACTGTGTTTGAAATTCTTATATCATTTTCATTCGTGCTACAACTCTACCGATTTTTCTTTTGAGTTTTGTGGATCCTGTGCAAAGTAGTGTTGAAAATGGCTTTATTCAAAATCTTTTTGATTTGGTTTTATTCAAAATCAAGGAAAGTTTGAGACAGAACTGTTCTCAGTGTATACCTGGTTAACATCTTACCTTAAGAAATAAACAGTTGCCATTTTTTCTTCCTTCAGCAAGGACTTTAATAATGGGCTTAATGGAGCTTAGAAGATCAGCAATTTAAGACCTGAAAAAACAACTTCTCTCAAAGCATCTGAATTACATCCTGTTTCTCGAAAAATCTGCATTATCGCATCTCTACTCAACCTGAGAAATGCAAATCCTTATCAGCACCCATTTGTTTAATTAATTTAAGGTATGAGAGCAATTTCAATAACCTTCTACCAATGGACTTTTGTTAGACTTTTTTTCCCAATTCTCCAAAGTTTACATGAAAAATAACTGTGTTTTGAGTACCAATACATGATGACTAACATACCTAAGAAACAAACATGTTAAACGCAAGATCACAAATAAACACAGTATTAAAATACACTTAGAAGGAGAATGTTTTGTTAGTCTTATATTTGGCTCATTATCAAATGCTCCATGGAAATACTATTTATAAATATTTGTGTCTACCTTTAATCACAGATATAAATAATATATATATAAAGGTTCCTTCCAAAACGTAAGTTAAAACACAGTCATCTGGGTGTCAAAAATACAAAACGCAACAGCCCAGAATCTTCCTCTTCCTCAGAGAAGGTAAACAGTGGCAAAAAAAATACTCAAAGAACTAAAAGACAGAAAAGCAAATAACACCTTGCCCTCCAAGCAAAACTGCCTAAATTTGCACTATGAGCAACATTCACTAAAATGCTCTAAAAATAACAATATTTTACCACGACTGAGGACCCAAACAAACAGGTCACTTTTTGTAACCGTAGCAAGCAACACCAGTGTGAGAAAAAACCAATAATCTTAGATTTGTAGCAGTGTAAAAAAGTCTATTGATACTGGTTGTAACAAGAAATCTTTTCCACTCAAGAACTTTTTCCCATTCCAACAAGAATGACACAACATTTACAGACATATAGATAATAAGGAAAGACTGTTTCTGTTTATTTTCTGCTTACTTTTAACCAATTCAAACATTACGAAGAAAAACAGTGTTTTCCCACTATCCCAAACATTCCCAAGCAATGTGTAATCAGAGAAACCATTAATACCAGCAGGCTTATTTTTATACTGAATAATGCTCACAAATACTTTGATGCCCAGACAGCAAATTTAAGAGTTGAGATGCTACGAGTTGTGCTTTTGTTACACTTAATCTGGAAACACTGGATGGACTGATGCAGTGAAAGTAATTCCTCCCTATATTTGCATTCCTAACTTCCATTATGCAATATTGAAAAAAAACCACTGCCTAGAGAATAAAGGTTTTTGTCTTGATTGATGTTGCATCTATGTTCTTTTTAATCTTGGCATCTATGTATATCAAAAGCAGTAGACAGTGTATAGAGAGCTGGTGTCACCTTAAAGTCTATTATAGATCATCATTAAAATTTTTGCTGTATCAAGGTCCCACTGCATACAAAGAACTTGAGTCTTCAAAGAGAATCACCCCAGAAGCACCAGAAGTATTTTTCCTAACATCTGATGAACTACACTCAAATTGGACTTAGATGTTTCTGGGAATAAAAAAAAAAAAAATCCACAACAAAACCAAATAAAGAAAATGCATTTTTTTTCTCTGATCTAAGAAATGAACTTCCCCCTGGATTTTTCTCTCTCATTTCTCTCATTTCTGAAACCAGTCTAAGTTAATGGGATTTTTAAACTTTTAGGCAGCTACAGATGAGAAATTCAGCCCAACTTGTGGTAGTCATGCACTGAGCTCTCAAAGCAGCTTAAGGGAGTGGGAAAATGAGATCTTGGGGTTTATTTCATCAGTGTCCCAGGAATCCAGTGTCCTTGGAGAGGAACTTTCCTACTCCTCTTTGAGGACATTACCTAGCCACTATAAATCCCTTTCCACATTTGAGACAATCTCCTCCTATTTTGCCAGGACTCATGAGTGAGGATCATATTGATTTACACTTAGAGCTGCAATTATTTAGTCCACAAATAATGTGTCATAAGAGATAAGGTTTTAATGGTATGGCTTGTCCTTCTGTGTCCTGCCACTAACATCCCTTTGTCCATATTTGACAATGTTTGGTAAAGAATAAGTAACCTTACTTTGTGTCTCCTTTTTTATTTTTTTCAAAACTTAATGTCTTCAAATTTAAGGCCATAGTTCAGAATCACAGAATGGTTTGGGTTTCAAGGGACCTTAAAAATCATCTAGTTCAAAGCCCCTGCTATTAGACCATGTTGCTCCACACCCCATCCAACCTGACCTCAAACACTCCCAGGGATGGGGCAGCCACAGCTTCTCTGGGCAACCTGTGCCAGGGCCTCCCCACCCTCACAGGGAAGAATTTCTTCTAATATTTCATTTAAACCTGCCCTCTGTCAGTTTAAAGCCAGCTGAGTTTAAAGCCAACTTGAGTTGCTGGTGTCATGACATAAAACCAAAGAACTGCAATTCTATACGTGGACCAGCAGAATATAAATAGGTGACAGATGTGTGGGAATATTTTTTAAAGACAAGCACAAAACTCCACTGGGATTACACTCCTATTCTCAAGTGAACCTGAGCAACCTGGGGCATATATATCCCATCCCTCTACTAGTTCCCCAAAACTCAAACCTTTTCCACTTCTAATACTTTTTTTCTGAGTCTTTCAGCCTCCACTGCCCACGTATGGCCAGTATAGAACCAGAACTGTCACTGACACCCAGAGGAATTGCCTGCAAGATAAATACATCCAGAGGAGGGCACAGAGCTGTGTAGCTCACTGTAAAGAAGATACAAACTTCTGATCAACTGAATAGATTTCTAAACTCCATTATTTACACTGATGGAGTCTTAAGTAATGACAGTAGGAGATGAGGCACTTTGCTCACATGCAAAAACCCAAACCAAATTCTAACATCTTCATCTGTAGTCAAATCTTACCCCGAGAAACATTCTTTCTTAGGGTGTAGCTGTTAAAAATCGAAGGAAAATCAAAAATTAATAAATTGTTAGATTTGGGCATCATATTGTGAGATAACAGAAGCCACCAATCAACAAAATGCAAAGACTTCGTCCCAAAATAGAGATTCCATTGACAAGAATCTGAAATCAACAAGGAAGTAAAAAATAATTCTTTCAGAAGAAAAGTAAGTTTATCATGAAAGTTAGATAGCAAAAAAAGATGTGCTCTGAGAATCAATGGTTAGTAAATGTCTTAGTACGTCTTCCAGCATGCAGTTTTTATTAAGTGTGTGTTGTCTGTATTTTCCATATGGGCTTTAAACCAAATTCCAGTTTGTTATTGATACACTCTGCAGGAACAGATACTCCCTAAAGAGTAATGACCCCACACAGCACTTACACTGGCATAATTTTTGCCAGTGAAACAACCATAGTAGTACTGAAAGACCTCAGAGTTCTTTCTAAATCATTTCCTGCTTATTTTCTTTGTACATCTTTTCCAAATTAGTAAAATGAATTTGAGTCCTTCGACACCATCTTTCAGATCCACCCAGAACAGAAGAGCTCATAGTTGTTTATTTCTGAATTATGCCCTCAAATTTTCACTCTCCCAATTAAAAGATACCAAGTCCATGCCCTCAGTCCAAGGGCAGTCAGCACAGAGCAACCGTGTCCAAGCTAATGCTCTCCAAGCCTCCCAAAGAGAGTGGCCACATCCAGACTCTGTGATGGAGAAAACTCCTTGTCTCTGCTGACTCCATGGAGTTCATGGAGTCATAGGATGTTTTGGGTGGGAAGACACAAATTCATTGTGTCTGAACAAAGACAAAATTAAATGGAAGTGATTAAAACTCATGTAAAAACCTATATATTCCAAACACACCTATGTTTTAATGCAACCTACTGTATTTTGCACAGAGTCTGTTGTGTTGCTGTGAGTTTTGTGAAGATTTCCCACTAAGAGAAGAGTATTAGTGAGCAGCACTGGAAAAATCACAACCACAATTAACTTCCTAGAATAAAAATATGTATCTGTAGTTTTAAATAGCTAATGTAATTCATAGGACAACACATAGGAATCATGAATCTGAATCACAGAATCATGGACTCATGGGGTAGTTTGGGTTGGAAGGGACCTTAAAGAACATCTAGTTCCAACTCCCTACAAAAGAACCACAAAGTAGGGATATAATTTAGTTTTATTATTCTGCTGGCTTCTAGCCTGCTTTTAAGGTAGTCTATTCTTGTAGGGAAGTTATTTTCCCTCCACTGTTTATTCAAACTTGCAATGTACTATGAAAGCATTATGGTAGCTACTGCAACTGAATTATTGCCATATAACATGTGAGTGTTGGAAATATATCCCTAAACTAGCAGTCAGAGTGACAGATGAATGGTATTTCTCACAATCCTATGGGAACAAAAGTGAAACAGAGCATTCACAGCATGATGCTCTCTATGCATTCCTTTGTGTGTCAGTTCAGATTTCTGATGGCAAGACTTTTTCCTGGTGGGGGAGGTACTGGAACTATAAAACATATGATAAAAAATGGGTCTTTACAGAATGAGAGAGAAGTCAGCTTTGCAAGGACATTCACTCAAGTTTTAAAAAAGCTAGACTTGATTTTCATGACACGACATGGAGATTTTGGTAGTGGTTGTAACAGAAAAAAATAACAGAACTGGAGTTTCCATTCACAAAATCACAGCCAAACCTGCAAATTGTCTAACTATGGACAGGAACCTGAAAGGTTCAGAGGAGTAACATAAGGACACAAGCACACAAAACTGCATCTCTATCCAAACTGCAAAATAAAAAAAAAATCAAAGATTTTAAATGAACATGCACCGTTTCCTCACACCAAATCAGCCACATCCCACAGGAATATCAACTCTCCCCATCAAATGATTTTTAAGAGACAGAGAAAAGCCAAATTGCAATCCACTTGCAAGGTTTCACTTGTTGTGGATTCTGCCATACAACAGCCAAAGGGAGGGAAATCAGCTCTGGCTATTCCACAGCACAGCCTGTACAGTAACAGAGAAGGGTGGGTAGATTGCCTTTGCATCTGTTATTCTCAAGAGACTGCCATTATGAACAGATTATTAAGCTAATTTCTATGATCCATCTCTCCTTCATGTGCACAGTTCAATTACATCTAGGAATGAGAATAATCTATTTCATCTTACTCTGAGGAGCAGCGTTTCACTGGTGTTTTACTTCAATCTCAGGAGGGCAAAATAGTAACAGTTACGAAGTGAAACAGAGGTGCTGCTCCAGTTTTTATTTTGTTTTGATTTTGCCAATACAGTCGGCTGGTTTGCCACCATTTAATGTTATTATTTTGATAATGTCATCTAATTGCAATGCATTGATAACATAATCATGTGTTACGACAAAGTAATGTGAATTTTGTTCTTAATTTCTGCCCTGTGTTTTAAAAGTACTCCACATTCCTTTGCATACTGCTGGTATTACTGTTTCAGAGACAGTTCTTTGCTTCAAATTAAAACCACAGGATACATCCATAAATTCTATATACAGTGCAAGAAGAGCATCCTTTCTTTTTGGTATGACAGTGGGGGTGGGTGTGTTTCAGTCAAAAAAGTGTAGAATTTTTTGTTCTCCTTTAGTAATGTTTCAAACAAAGCTTTAGTTTCTCCTGCATGGTACAAATGTGGAATAGACCTCACAGCACTGCAAGCAATCACATGAAGGCTTAGCTCTAATTTTAAAAGAAACGAGCATAAAAAATATTTGCATTTTGTATCATAACTGAAACCATACTCCTAAACAATCATATCCTGTTTAGCCCATAATGACATCAGAAATATATGTTTATCATCTGCTCTGGACAACTTAGCATGATTTTGGCCCAAGGCAAAGTGGAACTGAAATCATTTACAGTTGTCCAAACCAAGATAACCACACATTTCTGAGGTAATTGATACCTAAAAGGAACACTGCCTTTAGATTGCAGTTCATGATTTAAGTGCACTAATTTCTTAAAGAACACTGGTAAAGTGTCTATTGGATTTCCTCCAAAACTTAGTGGGGATTAAACAATCTACTGCACAAAGCAAATGTGATACAGGAGATCAGCCCATCCACTAACAACTCTTCCTTGAGGAATGGATCATATTTCCTACTATCTTTGATTCCTTTCCACCCACCTCAAAGTGACAACGAAATCTCAAGCAAAACAAAGCCAAAAATACATTAAACATCTTGAATAGCACATTTCAAACAGTCTTTCATGTTTTGTCATTAGTTTTAGAAACTAATAAGAATGAAAATAGACAGTATTGGCTTCTTACCTGTATTTAATTCATGAATCTATTCTCAGATAAGATCTTAACTTTTCTTTTTGTTTTTTTAACATGGAAACAGATCAAAAGTTCAGAAAACGTAATAAAGTTGTGCAACAGAGAGAATTAATTTATATATATATATACACACACATACACATACACGACAGTTCATGAATTACAGTCTGGTGATAAAAACCAAAACATGTAGTCAGATGAAAGATAATTATTTTATTACAGGCACACATTCCCTGACAGACAAACATAGAATCAGGTTTGCCCTCTCCTAGAACAGAGAACTTCATACTTTCATCTAATTGTGTTGGATGTTCAAGTTTTTTAGACCAGAAAAATAGTATATCAGAATGGCAGAAAAGAATGTAAAGTCAAGCACATAACCCATTCCCTCAGAAGAATGCTGTTATCCACTTTTGTGTGTACAAGCTCAAGAGATTTGCCTGCCCTTATGCAAAACATAACACTTTGCATAAATAAATAAGAAATTAAAGAAAAGAAACCATGAGTTCCCAAAATACAAATAGTGGTTGGGAACAACTGTTTGACAACACTAATTCTCAGCTGGGGGGAAATGGGACTTGTTCCTTTGCCAAATTCTTAGAGAGAAGGGGTTCTTTATTAGGTTTTGGTTTCCTCCTATTAGAAGGTAGAAAGAAGGAGAAACAAGACTGGAAATGCCATGGTTCTGAAAAGAGGCTCCATTAAGAAGAAAAAAAGTAGAATTATAACTTGTTCAGGATAAAAATTTCACTATTTCTTAGAATTCTCCATGGAATCTTGAAAGTGAAATGAGGCCCTAATAGCCAAACATTAAATGCACAAATACTATCAAACACATGAGGCACCTCAGCACAGAAAAGAAAATCACACCAAAGCATCCACTGAAAGGCTATAAAAAGCACTCTACAAATAATGAATTTTCAACAGCCATATGCACTATATTGCTGTCTAAAGATGGATGGAAATAGGCTCAAACACTAGTCTGGAATTGTGAGTTTGCTCCCAGCACAGTTTTGCCCTTGACATCTAGTTGACCACAGAGGACACGAGGAGGAATTGAACAACTGAGCATGAATGGGGCTGATGGACTGTGCTCCATATTCACTATGGACAAAACTACCAAAAAGACAGAGTAGTCCTGTCCAGCTACAGAAAATTAAGCCAAAATCACAGACGTCCATGCTAACACAGCTATTCCACTTCTTGATCCTGCTGAGCTTTATGAGAGTGATGTGGGACTGCACTCTGTAACACAGACAAAACTTTTCTTAACTACATAGATCAGAAAATAGGACTCAAGAGAAGGATGGAGAGAAGAGCTTATAATCAAGCCTGTTTGCACAGAATATTTTATTTTAATACTTTAATTTGTGTTATATGAAAACAGTCTTCAAATGCTATTGAAACAATTTTCTACTTGGACAAATAATGCCAAAGAAAGAAAGTATTCTGAAAAATGTGTGTGAACTGTTTATAAATAGAATCTGCTTTCTACAGGAAGGAAATACAAATACATGGCAGACATAAAGATCCATAACTACCCTTCCATAATCTTCCTTCTCAGCATGTGTGCTTAGAGATCAGGAAATATTTGAAGGAATAGGAAAAATACAGAAATAGGATCCCTCTAGACCATCTGGGCAAAAGGAAAAAACATGTAACAACGATTTAATATGCAGCATGAAAAAAACCTCAGACCAGCATGATGTATGAAATATTTCACAGTTTTCTCTGCTGGAGCTGGATATCAGTAAATGAAAAGAATTACCTCCATCCGCTCTTGCTTGACATCATCAATCTCATCATCTTCAAAAATGGCTAAGAGCTCTCCAGTCTGGTCAATGGAGTTTAGAAAGTCTTGGGCAAGCTTCTGCCGTTTGTTGGTGTTATTGCTGTTGAATTTGTCTTCACAAGGATAAGAAAAGAATAACAAACTTGAGTTGTTTGGCTTCTCCAAACATCAAAGAGTGTTTTAGAATCAGCACAATGCAGAAAATGTCCCATTCCCACTGTCCCCCTCAAACAAGTTGTGCTACCTGACCAAGGTGATGTCACTGCTCTTCTGCAGTGGTAGTAAAAAATTACCTTTAGTGTTTTCCACTATAACCCAGCTTTTTTCAAATCTAGAGAAACCCAGTCTGCTGCTGGCATATTGTTATTTCTCAATGAAGAATCCACAGTGGATACATCTGTAAAAGAAACTACCCCTTTATGGATGCACAAAAGAACTTCACTCACAGAGCAGAATATGTAGACGAAATGTTCTTCCCTGAACACATGCAGAACATCCTCATTACCCACAGCCTAAAGCAAACCCTAACACAACCATTCAGGTTCAGTTCCAGAGGTGATGGACCATTGCTCTGCAGTAAAACCTGGAGAACCCTGGCAAGGTGATCTCAGTGATTTCTGTTGTTCTAAACAGAAGAGCAGCTATAAAAGCATGAAATTCACAAAACAAAATGAATGGCTCCAATTACCCAACATTGCCAGAAAATGCAACCTTTAATTCCAGGATAAACTGTGTCTAGGAAGCATTTTATGAGCATCTAAACAACTTAGGAAAATTGTTTATTTGCTTTAAGTGACACGAGCTCAAGTATTAAAACCCCAAAGGTGTCAGGTAAGAGCCACACTGCCAGACTGTTTGCACGAAACGATACCTTCTCATGTGTGGTGAAAATAAAATGCCACAGGCAAATTAAATCTCAAATGAGTTGACAAAAACTTATCCACAGCTCAACTAAGTCAAGGCAAGAAGTACAATGTTTACCTAAAATCAACGTGGATGCTCAGAGGAACCAAACACAAGGAATTCATTATAAGAAAAAAAATAATAAAAGGTTCTGAGAAAAGACATTGCTGGATGTTGTAACAGTATGGCACGGTTTAGATTTGCTATGATAAGTTTTAACTTAACTTTTTACAACGGAAATGTTAATTCTAATATCAATATGAATCAACAAAACTTTATATCAGGAAATTATATGGCATAAATTATTTCATATATTTTTAATGCAAAGAACTTTTTCTTTAAATGCATCAGTTATAAAATACGTGACTTACTCATGGAATGGGGAAACAAAAGTGTTTCTCATTCTTTAAATTACATATTCAAAGTATAAAATGTTAAACCACACTGAAAAAAAAAGACCCAAGTCATATATTAGTATACAGTTACTTTAGATCGTAGGATTTTAAAATGTGACAAAACCTGATGACAATAATTTCACAAATGTCCATTTAATTGCAGGTGGTAGATGCTGCATTTAAATTACAGATGCTGAAATCAATTAGCCCTTTAATTAGCACCAGTTTCTTACTTCAACAAAGCTCTGACATTAAATAGACTTACTTATCATTTGGAAGGTAGATGCAAATGCCTACTTTAGATGGATTTCAAATGGAAAAGCAGAGATTTTCAAATGAATTCCTCTAAAGACACTATTTTTGTGTCTCTAACTATCAAGCAAGACATTAATACTTTGCACTGAGCCATTCAGCCCATTTATAAACCATCAAGCTTCCCAAAAATAAAGTAATTTCTTTTTCCTACCTTCCAGGAGATCATCTTCTTCTATTCCTTTGACAATTTTGGATTTGTAGTCTCGAAAAAACATGTATTTAAGTAGCCTTCTAAGCTTCTTCTAAAGGAAAGAAAGTGTATTTATATTAATTATTATCATATATTCATTTCTCATTTAATAAACTTTTTAACACGCAAACATACAAATGTGTAATACATTGCCCAGTAAATATCATTTTTTTAATATTCCTAATTTTCAATTCTGCAGAAAATCCATACATAAAAGTATATCAATGGCAGTAACAAATCAATATTAAATATTATTTATTTGATCTCTCTGCTGTGAGACAGAAATGAGTTTAACTTTCAGAATGGAGAAATTCAGCAATCAGGGTTCTTCAGGGCACTCCAAAATCTTTACTTAATTTGGAAATTGAAGCCTAGAAATACATATTTCCATGAACTTTCACATCCATATTAACTGCTTTTTTCAGTACAGCCTTATGGCTCATATCAGATAAAGAAACTGCAGTTGTTTTCCACGTTTTAGTGATTTTTAATTTTGAAATGGTTTTGGTCATAAGGTTTCACCTATCAAATGAAGAAAGAAAAGAAAAGACAAGATAAAAGTGTGAGGGAAAGTGGGAAACTAAGGAAGAGAAGGAGATACAGAAAGATTAAATAATGTAGATAGCAACAGCTGACAATAATTTTTTAATAATTTTGAAATTTGAGGAAAGAAACTAATTTTTTTTTCAATTGACCTGTTCTACTTACTATCCAGAGGAAGCAAGACCATCCCTAAATTTGGAGATTTTAGTGGGAAAATGCACAGGAAATTGTTATAAAAAAAAAATAAAGGTAATTTACAGACAGCCTAAATGACAAAACTCTAATGGTCACACTGTCAAATGTCACATCTACCACTTGCATAGGAAATTAGACTGATTGATTTTTAATAAAAGTAATATAAAGGATAAAGATCAATATTTATACCTTATTAAGAAATTATTTTGAGCTGTAAGGTACATTACACATCCTAGAGCTTCGTGAAAAAAAACCCAAGCTATTGATAACTGAAGTTACAGAAAAAGAAAAGAATTAATTAAAATATTATAGAATAATTGCACTGTGCACAATAAAATACAATTGCCAGCAGCTATACTTTTAAATGAAGGTATTTATGATGATGGACTCCTTTTACACAGCTTAAGTGGGCACTTGAAAACATGATAAGCAGCTGACATGTAAAGTAAGAAGTTTCTGTCTTTACTGTACCTTATCTTTGCGCATTAAGAACAGAAGATCTTCAGCTGAGATGACTCGAGCTCCTCTCATCTGAGAAACTTCAGCTGCTTGCTGCAACTAAAATAAAGGAATAAATTAGGATGGCTTTTTCAGTGTTAAAAACTTTATTCACTGGGGTTTGTTTTAAATAAATTCAGATAATATTTTGAGCGGTCTTGAATAGCAAAACACAGGCTGTGCATTGAAACACAAGCTGGGACTCTCAAAGGTGTCACTCACTCGGCTCTTGTTCGCCAAGAAGTGAATAACAATTTTATGAAAAGCCTGAAAGACTTTTGACAAATCTCAAGCAAAAGCTTTTTTGTTTATATTTAAAATGATTGCTTTTAAAAAGTGCTACAGCTCTTTTTTTTCTTTCCTTAGTGTAGAAAATGAACATATAATTCTCTCAGGCAATGTAAAAATGCCAAATTCTTGCCATAGCACTTTATCTGCAACTGTGGAAGGGTGGCTGATCCCTCTCCCAATTTTTTAGAATAACAAATATTAATTTTAAACAGCTTACCTAAGTATTTTTTGAAAGAAACTCTACCCCTACTTGACTTAGTATTAGGACAAACCAGACTCACATGAAGAATTTTTTTAGGCATGCTCTTATTTCATTTGGGAGAAAGAAAATGAATTGATAGGAAAAAACAACTCTATTAATGACGGAATTGAAAAACCTTATTAAGCAAGACCAGGCCATTCAGCTATGAAAGGGATAACAACAGGATTGAGCAAGGAATGCCAAAGAAAATGATAAGAGGTGGCCAAAAGAGTGTGAAGCAATGGATTGTCCTCACTCCCTTGCAACTGGGCCTCCAAAGGCCCTAAAGGCCCCAAATTGTGCTGTAAAGAGCAAAAATCTCTTCATAAGGAACTAAGCACTCCGGCCTTCAGTAGGTGTAGGAAATCGGTCTCATTTATCCACAAATGGATCATATCAAAACCAGTACAAAACCCACAAACTCTGTTACCTTGGTTAGTAATTTGCACAAGCTCATCACAGAATCACAGAATATGCCGAGTTGGAAGGAACCCACAAGGATCACCAAGTCCAACCCTTAACCCTGCACAGGACCATCCCCAAGGGTCACACCATGTGCCCCAAGTATCACTGCAAGGCTTCTTGGGCTCTGTCAGCCTTGGTGCTGTGCCCACTGCCCTGGGCAGCCTGTTCAGTGCCCAACCACCCTCTGGGGGAAGAACCTCTTTCTAATATCCAACCTAAACCTCCCCGACACAACTTTAGCCCTGTCACTGGTCCCCATAGAGCAGAGATCAGTGCCTGCCCCTCCTCTTCTCCTCACAAAGAATTTGTAACTGCAATGAGATCTCCCCTCAATTTCCTCTTCTCCAGCTGAACACACCAAGTGCCCTCAGCTGCTCCTCACACGCTTCCCCTCAAGGCTCTTCTCCATCTTCAAACTACTGGGCAAAGGAGCCCCAACCCAAATGCACAAGAGAAGTCAACAGGGTCTGCTCCTTTCACTTCACTAGCTCTTGGTTCTGGCACAAGCTGATCATGGAACCAAGAATGGTTTAGGTTGGAAGGAATCTTTAAAGTTCATCTAATCCAACCTCTCTGCAATGAGCAGGGACATCTTCAACTAGATCAGGTTGCTCAGAGCCCCGTCCAGTCTGATCTTGAATGTTTCCAGGGATGGGGCATCCATCACCTCTCTGGACAACATGTTTCAGTGTAAATCATGATGCTGTAGAGACACCAGGATGGTGTCCACAGATGGAAAGGATCTTCACAGCATGGAATACACTTTATCCTCTGAATTAAACAGTCCAAAAAGCAAAATCTAATCATATTTTTTTGCTCTTATCCTTGTTAACCAGCTGATGGAAAACTGATGGTGAGCACAGTACAAAAGTTATCAAAGGGAGGGGCAACTTAAAAAATTCTTGATATTAAAATTCATGCACACCTGTAACATAACTAATAAACACCAATTTAATTTATTTTCAAATATCTCTGTATTCTTCTCTCAGAAATGCATCAATGCACCTGAAAATAATTTAAAGAAATCCTATGCTTCATACTCAGACTAGCAATGGTTTCACTCAGTATCACTGGCTGAATAAGTATATTATTAATCTGAGCTCCCATGCTGGTATGACTTGAAATAGGCCTATTCAGAAGTTAAAAAGATCAACAAAAACAGTAGCTGTTTCTAATATCCAAAGATGGAGAAGGGGGGGAAAAAGATTTTCATTTTGGCAAGTGTTCAGTGGGCAAAAGATTCAGTCCATAAATCATAATACTGGACTACATTAATTTTTTTCCACACTAATCACATGCATACAAAACCTTAACTGTATCTCATACGCACAACACAAAACATACTGCGTGAAGAGGTTCAGATTTTCCCCCTGAAACCTTCTGTTGGCCCTTGTAGTCACTGAGACCAGAGAGATTTCAGGAATTCAGAAGTCACAGTAATATAACCTTCCTTGAAAAGTGTAAGAATGTGAAAAATGATAGTTCTACTTTTTGGCATAAGTAAAACTGTTTCTTATTCTGATTAGTTTGAGGGCACGCAAGCTACTTATATTTCTAACATAAAATATAAAGAGCTGGATAAAAAAAAAAAATACTAAGAACGAGCCAATATTCCTCTCTGGTGTAAATCTATTGCAGTTAATGGATTTATGCCAGGGCTGACTTTGGCCCCACTGAGCTTAAAAGTGTTAGAAAACCTGACCTTAGCATGGTGATAACACAATGCAGCTTTTCCAACTATCATAACAAAACAATGGCAGAAATACCTGATGTGAAGGTTTGCTCTAGTTCCCCAACACACACAGGACCATAATGATGATCTCTCGGTCCCTTCCAACCCAAACCATTCTATGAGTCTTTAAGGCATTAATTTTCTTACCGTAAGATTCAGGTACACTAATTCCTGTGTCTACCTGAAATACCTTATTTTTCCAAATGATAAACATGTGACAATGGCATTTTTAGCAAATATGTGTGTGAGCTGATTACAGGAGCCTCATGGTGAAGGGAAGGAGAGTAAGGAGCAGAGTCCAAATCCATGTCCCATTTGCATCTAAGTAAATCCTGAACAACACTGTTGACTTTAATGGAGTTATTCTAGGCTAAACACAAGATCAAAATCTGGAATAATATTCTCGGTTTCTACCAAAACAATGAACACTTTATTCTCATATTGCCTCGACTTTCGCATCTATTTTATTTTAAGGAATGGACACACAGCATTTAATTTCTTTGGCTTAAGGAAAGCAAAATATGAAAATAATTATTTCCTGTACAGTTATAAAATATGGATTATTTATCCAAACAGACCATAATGAGTTCTGCATTGGTACACATATTTACCTGGGAAACCGGGATATGCTCAGGTAAATATGTATCCAAGCAATTAAATACAAATTACGTCCCACACAGCTGAGGTTGGGGGGAAGATGTATTTATAGTTTAACACACACATAATTGACTCATTCAAACCACAACATGAATGCTTTGCTATAATTAGTATTATAACAAACTGTCTTATTTGAGTGTCCCAGAGTTGTCATTAATATGCAATAAGCCCCGATTCCTTAATTTCCGGAGCTGAAGGCCTTGTTGAGTCATTACCGCAGCCACGTTCTGTGATGAAGGGGGATTTCAGGAAGCTGTACCTAAGAAATGATCCATCTCTGAGCACCCGGGCATTTATCATCCCAGAAAAGCCGCTCTCAGCTCTGTAACCCTGAAGTCGGGAGGTCTCTCACCCTTTGCTGCAGCGGAAGCATGGGGGGGGTTACTTGGTGAGCAGCCCTGCCCAGGACTCCACATGATGGGCGGGATATAAATTATAAATGCTGCAGTAACTTTTCATAGATGAGGTTCCTATATGGCAACAGTGAAGCTATGGCAAGAATTTCCCACCATCTCCCTTTTCCAAGCCTCGGTGATACTCAGTGCCAGTCACAGAATTTGGGGCAGCAGCAGTTCCAACATACTTGTCTTCTCCTAATTTTTTAAATTTTTAAATTATGAAGTCCACATTACAAAATATTTTGTTTGGGATGATACTGAAGAACAGCAAACAATCCAAATTACTCAGCTATTTAAAGAAAAACAGGCTAAATTTCCTAATACCAGCAAACAATATTTGAGACCTCAGAGTCTGAATATATTTTTTTATTACAGCCAAATTATGAACCCCTAAAAGTGAAGTTTAAATAACGGAAGTGTTGAAATGATTTTAACTATAGGAGCGCAAATAGCTCTGTTAATAATTAGGAGTTTATGAAAAATAAGTGTATTTTACAATTTTTCACATTACAAAGAAGGTAGTATATACAGTAACTATATTTTAAAGTCTAAGAAGAAATGGCTGGGGAATAATATTTTAAAATGTAATCATGGGTTTAATGACTTTATGAAGTTAACTTTCTTGGCAGGATGAACTGAAGTATGTTAACAGTCACCTTACGGCTATTTTCTTTTTGCAACTTCTGCAAATTATAGATTTGTTGAAAGGAGTATTCATTCTCCTGTGACAGAAGCAAAGTTACTTCAATGGGACTGTCTGCTTCTTTTTTTTTCCATAATTATTTTTTCTTCCACTACCTCCAAAGTCAACAATCGCCGATACCTCTTCTACAAAACCTTCTTGATGGACAAACAGACAAAAAGCTGGAAAACAAACGCACTGTGTTGTGACATAATCCTTCCAGTTAAACTGCAGGACGGAGTCGGAATGGTAATGTTTGCATGCCTTGGAACTGCTGGAAGCCAAGAATAATGCTGCAGGAGCTACAACTTGGTTTTCATTATACAAGAAAATTAGATCTTAGTTCACCTGGGTGATTTTTTTTTTTTTTCTGAGGGGGGAAGGTTGTTTTGTTATTAAATATGCATTAAAATGTACTATTTTGTCATCTTTTTTAGATAACAACTATGCAACTGTAAAATTACCAAATAATATTCTGAATTAAGATATAGTCCTGTAAATATATCCCAAACAGAGCATCCTGATACTTTTTCATATGCAACTAAATAGAAGAGGCAAATTTAGGTTTTAACTTCAATCTTTCCATATAATATCTCACACGCTACTAATGCTGATACCTGAGCTTCTAATTCTAACACATACAGAGGAAAAACACAGAATTTGTTTCCACAAGTCAGCATAGGGACATGCTTTATCCAGTTAGCACATCCTGGGGAGATAATTACATTAAGGAGCCCATCAGAGCACTCTAACAGGTAATGATTTAGGATCACTGCACAGGGGTTAAACAGCATGACTGAATCATCACAAGCTGCCTAAATCAGAAAATGTCCATCTGCAGATTAAAAGACAATCAATTTTCTTCTTATTAGGTATCCAGTTTCAAAGTATTTTTTACTAAAGATCACTTAATATAACACCAGGTGATTATGTGTGACCTCAAGAACATGAAGCTCTGCATCACATTTTGAGGCTTTAGAGATTCAGGGAATCATAGAATTGTTTAGGCTGGACAATATGTTTAAGAATATCAAGTCCAGGCATTAACCCAGCACTGCCAAGTCCACCAAGCCCCCAAGTGCCACATTTACACATCTGGGTCTGGATACAAAGTCTGCAGCCAGTTCCCAGAAGCTGGAGAAAAATCACCCCAAAAGCATCTCTGGCAATAAGCAGGTTCCACAAGGGCTCCTCCCCTCCAAAAACAGAAAGAGCACATCTAAACATCCCGTACTCAATGGTTTCAACATCAGAGGCAACAAGAAGTTGGTATAAATTTAAGGAGTCAGAATGTTCCAGCCCTTTCCTCTGCTGCCTTCAGACTGAAATGTGTGAAAGTCAGTCCTACAAATTCCAATAAACAGCCCCACACCTCAGCCTCCACGTTTTTAACTGCACCACTGCTGTCCAAGAGCCCTACAGATCACTGTGCTAAAGAGAAGGTATTTTCTTAATACCTGTTTACATGGAACACTTAATACAACTTCGGACATCATCATCATCTCTCTTCATTCTACTGACAAATCACACACCTCTTTGATTATACAAAGGGTTGGAGGGGTTTTGGGGGGTTGTTTTTTATGTTTTTCAGCAACACATTCAGTACAATCAGAGCAGAAAAAAATGCAACAGAAGAAGGTACACACTCATAGGGAGTGAAAACAGCAAAAGCAAAGCACCTCTGCTTGCTTGAGCTGATGTTCTTCATGTTACAAACAAGATCTTTCTAAAAATACAAAAGAAAAAAAAAAACAGAAAAACGTACAGAGCCTTTAGAAAACCACATGGAGTCAACCTGTGTAATGGAATGGGCCAACAGGAAAAAGCACTGTGTTCCTAGGCTCTATTACTTAAAATGAAAATTTGCATCTATTGGAGACAGAATAATTCTTTTTAAATTATATTAAATAGATTACTAAGGAAAATAAATTTCCACGAAAATAATTAAATTAACACTGCTATTTTGCAAAAGATGAGTTTAAATCAGTCCTTCTTTTTAAATCTCTTCTTTATAAATAATTTAAGCCCAACTTCTTAAATTGGAGCTTGTTTTTCCATTTTCTGTCACATGGGGAAAAGAATTTAATGCACTTATGAACAATAACTACATTTCAGCTTAAGCTTCAGGCATGACTTTTTCCTATTTTCCCTTCTTTCAATTCGAATTCCAAAATCAACATTTTGAGCCAACATTTTATAACTGTAATTCTTCTACTCTCCAGGAAACAAAAGAAACCCTATTGCACACCTGACATTTATAGCAGGCAATACTGACCAAACGAAGTGAAATTATACTAACAACATTAAAACCATAAAGTCTCTAGGTACAGAAAAGTATTCAAACCCACTGAACTCAGTTTTAATGTGGTCAAAATATTCCGTGGCTACACAGGCATTAATTCAAGATTTGGTGTGTCACTGGAGGTGCCCACTGCTGGTGCTCTCTCCCACTGCTGGTAGTAGCAGGCAAGAAAACAAACTTGGAAACTGCTACACCAGCTACTATTAGTAAAAGGGAGAAAAAATAAGCTTGGAAAACATTATCTAAGTGGAAATGATGGAGTAGTGTTCTCTAGAACGAGCACGAGCCTGTGAAAAAAGCTTTAAGTGTGAACTTCATAGACACGAGACATTAGCCAATATTAAACTGAAAAATTCTCTTGGCCAAAAGCACTTCAATCTCTGCAAACAGGTCTCTCAATTTCTGAAGAAAAGGAGTAGGTGTCCTCTGTTGTTGATTGTACAGGTTTTAGGATTGTCAGGATATTTCCAGATGCTGAGGTAAATGGTGCCACCCCACCGCAAATCACTGCAACACATTTCCCTGTATCTAAACTAAACAACTGCTGATGTTCTGGAGGAAATTATTGTAGAATCACAAAATAGTTTGGGTTGGAAGGGACCTTTAAAGGTCATCTAGTCCAAATTATAATAAAACTACATTTAGACTCAAACTTTCCCAATGAGCTGTTTCATTTTCACGGCAGTATCACTGTAGCTATTCCAAATTGTGAATCTCAAATATAATCACTACTTCCATCTAAGTTACATCTTTTAATGCCTTTATGGCACTAAACATTATTTGGAATAAACAAGAATGTGCAATCTTCTCACCAACAAATGCATTCACCTTTCCTTTAGTAAAACAAACAAAAAAAGCAATTAGAATTTACCCTTCTTCAGAACTGAAGATAATATTATTTTGGAATATTAAGTCTATTAGATTTAATTCCTCTTCATCAATTAGTGCTCTCTCTTTTCTTCTGTAATATTACTGTGGCATGCAAACCAGCAGAGGTTTACATTATACCCGAGCTTCCTGTCCTTTGGTTTCAAATCCCAGAAGAAACCACCACTCAGGACTATTCTTCCACAGTTTCCAACGCTGCAAGGAGAAAAAAACCTGCTCTGTGTTGATTGAGAAACCATCTAATATAAACAGGTTCCTTTTTCCCATTGCCATAGAGAGCACCACTTGTTTAAATCATGTATCCTTACATTGCTCACATAGGAAAATAATCACTGCCTTATATTAGTTTCACCAGAACACTAAATAAATACTCTTCCTTTCCATGTGAGAGTAAATTGGAATCAGGCGTCACTGTTTGACACAGGGAAAATAAGACCTACATTTACCTACTCCAAGCATAGAGATAAAGTGCTTTTAGAAGAAGCCTCAGGGTAATGAAAGAACTGCACAGCAACTATTGCTATGAAGAGCAGGCAACCATCAATGCACTGCCTATAGAGAACCTCAACAGGGTGGAGATGGGCAGAGAACTGTCTGAAGTTCAACAAAGGCAAATTCAGAGTCCTGCACCTGGGGAGGAACAACTCCATGCACCACTATGGGCTGGGGATGATCTTCTGGAAAGCACCTCTATGGAGAAGGACCTGGGAGTCCTGGTGGACAACAAGCTGTTCCTGAATCAGCAGAGTGTCCTGAGGGCCAAGGCCAATGGTGTCTGGGGGTGAACTTGGAAGAGCATTGCCAGCAGATCAAGGGAGGTGATTCTGCCCCTCTGTTCAGCCCCAGTGAGGCACATCTGGAGTGCTGTGTCCAGTTCTGGGCTCCTCAGGACAAGAGAAACACGGAGCTCCTGGAGTGGGTCCACAGGAGGGTGACAAAGATGATGAAGGAATTGGAGCAGCTCTCTTAGGAGGAAAGGCTGAGGGAGCTGGGGCTGTTCAGCCTTGAGAGGAGACACTGAGAGGGAACCTCATCAATGTCTGTCAGTGTCTGCAGGGAGGGGTCAGGGATGGACCAGGCTCTGCTCCATGGCGCTCAGCAATGGGACAAGAGGCCACGGGCAGAACCTGTTGCTCAGGAAGTTCCACGTGAACATGAAGAACTTCTGGTGCAGGGCAGTGGGACAGATTGCCCAGAGGGGGTGTGGAATCTCCCTCACTGGAGATAGTGAAGAAGCATCTGGACACAATCCTGTGCTCAGGGATGACCCTGTAGGAGCAGGGAGGTTGGACCAGGTTCCTTCCAACCTGACCCATTATTTGATTCTGTGATTCTGCGAGGACAGGGACACTGATCCTGTGGCTGAACTAATCCCAAAGTCACACACAAATTTTCTTCAACAACCTCAAAATGAAGGACAAAACCATACTTTAAAAAACTATATCTCAGAACATAATAAGGACATTGCTTTGAAAATTCAGACTAGGAGACACAAGGAATAAAAAGGATTCAGGTTCAACCAAAAATACAAAATAGTAACATTTTCCACAATTATTTCTACAATTACAGTTACAATTATTTTCAACAATTATTTACAGCCCTGGAGAGATATGCCATCATGTTCATGCTTGAAAATACTGTGCTAGTGGTGGAAGACTTTTTAAGTTAAAAGATTTTACCTGAAATTATTCATACTGGTCTTTCTTCATACTTTTTTATTCTCATCTGCTCAAGTGCACAGGGCAACCAAACAGGAACTTCTCCGTTTGGATGGTGACTACAAGTAAATGCTACAGGATCACTTGGATTAAATAGTGAGACATGTAAGAGATGTAAATGACTGCTAAATGGCTTAGGATGCCAGAGAGACCACATGGGTGTCTTGCCTTAGGGTACACTACATTGCCTGCAGAATTTTGACAGTAAGGTACATGTCACCTTGCAAGATGTATCCAAATTATCAATAGGAAAAAACCAAAAAAATCCACCACTTAGTTTTAACACTTTTTCAACGCAAGATATGCATGGAGTGTAAGAGTGTCTCATTCTGTTCTGTAATCTTTAAAAACAACGAGGACAAGGTATAATCAGAATGTGTCATGATATAAGTAGTTCTATGAATTTTTTGCTCTTACATCAAGAAATGTCTCTCCAGGACATTTCAAAATTGTTTCAAAATCCTAAATCTATAACTACTTTCTTCCAAGAACCTTCTACTCCACGAATCTTCTACTCCAAGATGAAGCAAAAAAAAAAGAGGCAGATTTATGAAAACAGTAGTTCCAGTCCAAGACAGACTCATTTTCATGCAGAAATGAGTAAAGGAAGTCCAAATTTTTGCATGTACGTGTTGGTTTGCTGTATTTTCTTATTTATATGAATTATAATTCTCAGAGCTTCAAAAACAAAATTGTATGATGATGACATGAACCTGATAGATTTTATGTTGGAAAGATGAAAATAAGAAAAAAGGAGTGAATTCTCACTCAGAGAGAGAAAAGAATGCACCACAGAGGAACAAAAATGTAAAATCCGAACAACAGATAGTTGTGTCTGAAAAAGGGCCCTGATTTCCTAACTCCTATTTAATGTTCATTGTTTAATTAACATTCATTTCCCAAGGACATAAGTCTGTAAAGGCTGTTTCACATTACTTTAGCACGAAGAGAAAGAATCACTTTTAAGCCATGAAAAGTCTGGGGAAAAAAAATAAACATGCCTTCTGAACATAATTTCCTCTTTATTGCTACTGCAAAGTTATGAAATGAAATCTATTATTTAATTACATTGGATCAAGCAACAGGAAGGGAAGGGAGTGTTTGAGTCACAACATCCCTGTAAGGGTAAATTACTACACTTCCTCTTGCTAAAAGACAGTTTTAATGAAACTGTGCAAATAGTTAAAATCAAACTACTGGGAGGTAGGAATATCTTCTTGCTAACATAAAAAACACATAAGATGTACTCTGAAATTCTAAACAGAAATACTGGTAACAATAGGGAGGAAAAGTACCTACATTTCTGCCAGAACATCAATGGTTTGAAAATTATTATAGTTATTCAGATTCTTCACAGATTCTGAAGATAGTTTAAAAATCATGCAACAGCTTCTGGGTCTGCTTTGTTTAATGCTTTTTTGCATTGGAGATGTTTAGATAATCTATTATGAAAACTTCAAAATTTATCTGCTATTACTACCAAAACTTTATTAGCCATGTGGGATTTCCCATAGCTGTGCTTCATAATGTTTACAACATCCTTCAAATTGAATGCAACTGTTGGAAAAGTTAAAACATTTTATTTCTTAAGTATGTTCTTGATATAAAAATTGGGAGGGCTTTAAACTCTACTAACCAGATAGACTGAATTCTAAAATGTTGGAATAAATAACCTGGCAAAGAGGAAGAGTCCACAACTGGGATATGAATGTGCAAATGCTGTGATCTTGTATATAATTTAAATTCACCTTGACTTGGGTGGAGATGCTCTGAAATTACCTTTAGTGAAAATACAATCTTTTCTCCAAATTAGAATACAGTAAAATACGAGGGAATTTCAAAAATAATTTGAAGAACAATGGAATATATCTTTGAAGTTGTTCAGGAAAGCTCCTCCTAAGCCTAAGGGTCATATGGGAGACAGCATTCATTTCGAAAAGTTCTCCTAGAGGCAGCAGAGACTGATTTCCTGGTTCACTGAGAGACTGGATTGACCTCTCAACACTGCAGGATGGATAACGTGGAAGGGTTGAGTCTAAGACATGACAGTTATTTGAGGAAAGATTCAGAGAGGTTTTGAGAGGACTAAAGGACATGACAGAAAAATCTGTTGGCAAAAATTTTCTAGATGAAAGACTTTCATGTTGTCCTCCTAGTATTTGGTCCATGATCTGCTTGCAAACTTCTAACAGCCTATGGAAGCGGTCAGCAAAAAAGCTCTTGTAGCCATGTGGAGTATCACAAAACCCTATGATTCTTGTATTTTTTAAACAAGTCTGATCTTCAATGGAAAATTTAGGAGGTTACTTGTTCCTAATGCATAGAAGTCACTGTATTTAGAGAACCTGGACTTTACCTGATGAATGTAGGAAAAAAGGAAAATACTCCATGAACCTCATTGTATACGGAGTAGTTCTTATTTTTCTCTTGAAACTCAAGTTATTGGCTACTGTCAGACTTGAACTTGCTGTGGACACATTTGGGTGGATTCAGTGACATTTAAACCAAAACCCTGCACAGTCTCAAACTGGGTATGAACTGGAAAGGCTTTGGCAGACTGTCAGTCCAGTCAATCCAAACCACTCTCAGCTGACTGAGCAGTAAGTCTTATAAAATAGAGGATAAAATAGAAGGGTTCATGTCAAGGGATGGAAGTACTTGGTCTTTTGCAATAATCTGTGGAAACTGGCAACAAGTCCAAGCTGTGGACCTATATACATCCATTAGGAGAAGACAAATAATTTCCCCTGCCCCTAGGAGAATGCTGCTTTGGGAATCCAACTGTGCAATCTTCTAATCAAATGCAGCTCCACTGAAACTGCTCACGTGTTAAGTTACTATGGCTGAGCATAAATTCAGGATATCCAGTGCTGGTGCCAGAGGAGCCAGAAGACAATGTCAATGATGCCAGTGGGGAGGAGGAAAATTAGCATTTTCAGTACTTATCTTGATCTTTTGAAGCCACAAAGAAAGTGTCAGCACTGTAGATCTAAGTTCAAGAGACACAGAAACATCACAGAAATCGTCAACAGGAAAGGAGAGTCTCAGGGCAAAAGAACAAGGATGGAAAGAAAAATCTTGATTTTGTGATTCTGGCCATGGTAAAGGCTGAGCCCTACACAATCTCCAGGATTCTGATTGTTTAGCTCCTAAAATAATCATAGCACAGATTTCTACAAGAAGAGACCTTCATATTTCTGCACAAATGCACACTCTAAAGAGAGTGAAAAATGTACATTTTGCTTTAATTTTTAGAGATACTCTCTGCAGTGTTTACTGAAATAGGTGCTAGACTACAGAGGGATAAAATGCAATTGTTAAAGTGTAAATGATTAATTTCTAACAAACAGACAAAAAACCCAACACCCACACGCCATGAAAAACAAATGAAAGAGTACCTTCAGTCCTGAAAAACAATGGAACACTTCAATTTCCCTCATGGATTTATAAGAAAGTGAACTCCAATATGAGTCACAAACTGTTAACTACATTTACCAAAAAAGAGTGAAAAGCAGCCTGAGTAAAATCAATCGAAGTATCACAAATATAGAAAGGATTCTTTATTCTCACAATGACAGAGTAGATGATGTTTCTTTAAAGGACATGAGGAAGGAGGGACCCAAAGTGAAATGTAGAGTGCAGATCAAGATGCAGCATAGAAAAGATCAAAGCTGGGTAAGATTTTAGAAGGAACATTGATTATCAAGAGGATTTAACAGGTCAATAAAGCAAGGAATAAGATTTCTAACAATAATAAAGACAAAATTCTCCATTAATACAACCAGCTCCCTTTTCAAGTTGCTTTCAAGGTTGATTTCTTTATTGTGGAAAAGCTACGTTACCTATGTGAATTTCACATGTTGATATGACAGTGATACCTGTTCTGCATTCCTTTTACAAATAGGCCAAAGGAGCCTCAGAACAACACTCTGCACATGGGCAAAGACATTTGCCTCTGTTTTCCCCCCTCCTCATTCAATTACCATCTCTCCTTCCCTGCTAACAATTCTCCTCCAATGCAATGGGAGATAGCTGCAAAATAATGCAGAAATACATAGAAACTCCCAACAAAAGCTCTTCTGAGTTTTAACTTAAGTGTTTGTTGTATCTAAACCTGTGTGCACTCCTAAGCAAAAACTATAAATATTTCCCAGAGCCTAACACTGTGAAATGCAGAGGTGATTTAGCAGACACACAAACCATAAAAACTGTGCCCGATACATTTCTCTTCTAATTTAGAGTAAGTGGGTCAGTCTTATATCATATAGAATCATAATTCTCAGTGACATTTAAACCAAAAACTAACTAAACATTTAAACTAAAAACCTGCAAACGCCCATAAAGCTTTACAAATAGTATCAGTCATTTTAATATAAAGTTAAGAGACAGTAGCATAAACAATGTCAACATAGTCACTAGTTTGCAGTTTAGAACCTGCACCTGGAATACTGTAAAAGTAGATTCTTATATTCACAAGAAGTCACTTTTCAATCAGTGGCCTTTTGAGGAGGAATAAGATCTGCAGCATTCAGGAAAGCCAAACTGTTAGAAGCCAAGAAGTATAATAATAAAGAACTGCCAAAAGTAAGGCTTAATTAAGTTTGCAAGTCAAATTAAGAAGCAAAGCAAAGGAGGCTTCAAACATAAAACAGTATGAAGAAAGAGAATCTGTGCTGAATGAAATAGAGATGGAAAATCTAAACATGATTCCAAAGCAGGAGCATAATTTTCACTGAGCATTGAGAAGAACTGAGGTTTTGTGCATGGGAGCAAAGATAGGACAACTCACAGCAGAGATATACCTAAAGAAATTATTTCTAACGTACTGAATGGAAGTAAAACTCAAAGATTTTAATGCACTCCGCTCACCAGCACTGGATATCTCAGATGTGAATGAACTGTAAACATAACAATGTCTGCTGGCATTAATATTCAAATAAATCAGTTAACTTTTGGGAAGCTAAAGGGATCAAATAATTATAGGCTGCTGCCTACGAATAATGAAGAGCAATTAGAAAGATGTTGGATCCAAATTCTTCTTGTTAGTGTCAAATGATATAATGAGAGACGACAGCTAGAAATTGCAATTTGGAAAGATTGAGTAGGATGTTAGGAAAAGCTTTCTCATGGGAGGACACAGCAGCTCTGCAGCAGTGAAGCAGGAGAGACTCTAAAAAAATTCCTCAGTGGAGCTTCCAAAGCCTGAGCTGGACAAAGTCATAGCTGAGCAGATCCAGTACTGGTGACAGCCCTCCTTTGAGTGGGTTGGACTAGACATCTCCAGGGCTTTGATTGTTTCCTGTGTTTTGTGTATTTGTACACAGTTTTTGAGTTAAGGAAATTCTTTACTTCTGTTTGTACAGGTTCCAGCACAACAGTCACCCTCCCCTCCATTTGGAATAGGATCCTCTATTTACTGCTACACCAAAATTAAAATTCTTATCAAAAATTGTGTCTCAACAAAGTGACAATACAGAAAGCCAGGATCTGCAAGAGACAGAGAAAAAAAAACCTCATCACATCTTTGAGCTGCGGCTACAACCGACAACATCTATCATGTGGAAAAGCCTGCAACAGCACTGTTAATAAGGAGTAAAAGAAGTAAG